>JASDQU010820098.1:31484-54279 GCA_032191745.1 Picea mariana
ATATTTCTCTTTCAGTTAATATAATACATGAATATGTCCCTTTCCCATAATGATGATATCATCTTATTACATGATTCCTTGATCACATGTATAGTTTAGGGTTTTGAATATATTAATGTCTTTGCTGTGATTGGTTTGTGTTGTTGTGATTGGACGATGCAAGAGCATTGTAGCAAAGCAAGGAACAACAGAGATAAAGGAGAGCTTTCATAAAGTAAGTACATCATCCTTTTTCTCTTGTCCATTCAATACTTTAGATCTAGGGAAAGAGTAGTATTCTGTCACGTTTTGTTCCAGATCCAGGTGGATCTGGGGAGATTGGTTTGTGTCCGCACTCACGAATTTATCCTTAAACAATCCTATGCCAAGATTCTATCTCGGATACAAACCTTGGCACCCAAGGAAAGAGCCGATGTTCTGAAGGTCCAGGAACATCGACGCAGTTGTCTTCCCACAGTGTTGTGGGGTGAGAGTCCAAGTACGGCAGAGGCGAAACAAAGAGATGCCAAAGGCTCTAAGGATGCGACTCCTGATCAAGAAAAACATCAAGACGAGGGAGAGAAAACTAAGAGTCTGAAAGCTGAGATAAAGACTCCCGACCCGTCGAAGAAGCAGATTTCGGTTACTACTCCATGAAAATTAGCGAAGCAGATCAGAGAGCCTATCACATCAGTTACCCCCTTGCAGTCAACTCAGGGAAATATTGATGCAGGATGGATTTTCAATGAAGATTTGAGGCCTATAAGAGTAGAATAACTCCCTCCGAATGATTTTTTCTTCGATAAGAAGAGAAAGGCAGTGGTAAAGAGGGAATTCTATTAGGAAGGAGAGTCAACGGCCAAGAAATATAAAGTTATAACTGATGGAAAAAACAAGAAGAATGAACAATTCACGACTAAAATAGCAGGGACATTAGGAGCATACGCCACGGCAAATCAATTTTCAGTCGGGGTCTTGAAAAACCAGCTGAAACGAAAGAATCGCCTCATCAAGACCCTAGAATCTAGACTAGCCACATCAACGGAGACCGCCAAAGATCATGTGAGTGTAGGAATAGAGCAAGCAAGGTTGGCCGATAAAAATGAAATAGAGTTGCTCAAGACTAAGCTCGAACAAGCACAGTTGGTGGTTCGGGATGGTCAGATGCAAGCAAGCCAGCAAAAAGATTTGATCCAACAGCTGCAGGCTAGGGTGGAAATCACCGAAAGCAAAGTGATAGATATCGAGATGTTTCAGTCTCAGGTGATGGAGATTCGGAGCAGAGTCTCTACGGCCCAACAAAATTTACTCGGCAAGGTAGAGGAGATTCAAGACAACTGCTTGTTGGTTAATCAAGTTTTGGAGAATTTAACTGCTAAAGAAAGGAAAGTTGGAGCAGCACGGGTCACCTTCCAAGAGGTTGTGATAGCCACAAACAACAGGGATTCGGGAAGTACTCCTAGGTTCACCGTTTCGGAGTAGACCAGAGGAAACATTCTATTAAAAGAATGGGAGCACAACATCGCAGAAGGCAAGCTGCAAGCCAAAAGGGTAACGAATTCCTTAGAAGAGGCCTTTATTTCTATAGATGGCAATCTGCTAGGCATTGATAGTGGAAGTAATGCCGAGGCATTGATTCAAATGAATATGGAAAAAATCTCACTTGATTTAAAGGACAAAGAGGAAAGAGATTCAGTCGAGATCTCCCAAATGACTATGGTGGACATAGTCCAAATAGACAAATGTATGATTAAACCAAGCACGCAATTATTCTCTATCGACATCATAGACAGATAGATGGAAGACAAGCTACCGCAATTAGCCCGAGATTGTTACTCTTTTGAGGCCAACTGTCAAGCAGGACCGTCAAGGCTGGTATCTCGGCTAGTTGAAATATGTGTCACTTGTAACGAGTGCGCGTGAGGACAAACTTTTGGCACCAAGTAAAGACAGAGAAGAAGAAATGGAGCGATTTCTCTCCTCCCTATCATAACCAAAATTTTTGTAACGATTGAGATTCCATCTTATTTGTAAAATTGTATAAATATACCATAGAAAAAAAAGAAAAAGGGCTGGACCTTTTTGTGTCGATTGTAACAGGATTTTTACATTTTGAGAGTTAATACAAAGAAAATCTGAAGATTCTCAATTCTGTCATGACTATGTTATGAGTTTGTTTTCTTGTATCTCATATTTCATTTCATTTCATATTCCTAACTGATGAATGCTTTGTTATAATTTAGTACGACCACTACTATAGTGAATAAATTTTGGTTTTCTGTAATTGTTTACTGTTTTTCCTCTGTACCGTCTATCAGTAGATGTAAGACCAGTCAACACTTTCATAATTCTATATATATTTTATGCTACATCGGGTTATTTCCTTACAATTTTCCTCTCATGTTTATACGTGAGATTCTCCCTTGATAGGAGCCTTACATCATAGAAAGATAAATGTTTTTCTCCCACCTCATACTTGTTATTAAGATATAAATCAGTTACGGGAAAGAGCCTTTGATTTGCACCCCGTTTTATTTCCAAAACTGTAAATTCTCTTTTATATGACCAAACTGAGATAGCACTTAATTTCTCTCTGAAGTTTTTTCTTATTTTGTTGTTCCTCCATGACTGTCCCTGCACCAACACAGCCTAATATCAAACCCGGATTATCAAATCAAACGCACATCGCCTTAAACATTTTCGATAATATTCTTAAAATAGCTACTACCTGGGTTGAACTCGAACATTCATGGGCAGAGATTGAACAGGATATAACCATTCAAGAACAGTTGGAAGCTAGACAACACCAATGTAGAAATCTCCCCTAGTTTCCTTTGTCGAAGGTTGACATTTCTCTCTTCTCCACCCTTTACCCACTTTTGGATGCCTAGACACTGTACTTCTAAGCCTTAAGTACAGACTCTGGAACAACATTCATCATACTGGTCGTACACCCATGAAAAATTTGAAGATGAAGTATTCACAAAAAATGCCCAAGACTGGGACGAGTTGGTAGGAAGGATGGCTGACCCCAAAATGACCAAGTTCAAGTCCATGAGCCTAGATGAACAGGTGACAACCATAGATAAATCACCTAAAGAGTCCCTTAGTGCCAGAGAAGAAATCAAAGCGGTAGAAGCAACAAATGTTCTCCTGGTGGCCCCGGTGCAGGATAGAGGATTCCCTATGACACAGGATGCACAGAAAAGGGGATTGTTCATGATAGAATAGGTGCAACGATTAATTGATCAACTTCAAGATGACCCAGACCTCGTAGGAATGATAGGGGCCCCTGACGACAACCCAGATGACATACAGGTAGGTCCAAGCGGACCTGAGCTAATAGATATTGATGAAATTATCGGGTTAGATAACCCTGAAGTTACAACACGATAGGCCGGATCACTGAGGGATGTTTCATCTCAGTTGGAGATAGTAAGAATATCTGAGAGAGAAATTGCACCAAACCCCCTTTGTGAATTGATAAACATCTATTACGATGAAGAAAGTCCATAGGTATCCCTGGTGACTCTTGTACAGATCACAGAGGAAAAGGAGCTCAAGAAGGCATCTTCCCTAACTCTCGACACTCAAATTCATAGCCCTTCATAGAATTACCAGGAGGTCAAAAGTGTCTTAGACACTGAACTACTCGATGTACTAGAAACTCAAAAGGATAGTCTGATGGATGAGTCAGGGTCAGACAAAAAAA
The DNA here is from genome assembly GCA_032191745.1 of Picea mariana. Classification (NCBI taxonomy): domain Eukaryota; kingdom Viridiplantae; phylum Streptophyta; class Pinopsida; order Pinales; family Pinaceae; genus Picea; species Picea mariana. The sequence continues at coordinate 35,176 of JASDQU010820098.1, forward strand.
AAAAAAGATCCACAGTAGGAAATCGGTGTCTCAATGGCCGATTATCAAGTAAATATCAATCCTACCCCTAATGCCTCAATTTCAACTGGTACTCAACCTCCTGATGAGAAACAAACAGAATTTGGACCTTTGAAACACATGGAGGAGGTTCAAGAACCCATTCTTGAACAAATATACACCTTCGGGAGCTTGGGAAATATGCTCACCTAGGGAGATCAGCAAATCCTCGAACCCATGGATGAAGTTGTTGACATACATGCTATCACCTATGACTAGAAAAGGAAATCTATCATGAAGAGAACCACCAAGAAGAGGAGTATCACCCTAGATCTCTTCATCCTCATCACCACGGAAGAAAAGTTGATGAACACAAAGCATGCCAAGACATCCGAACATATCAGCGCAGTGATGGAAATCACAGATGCCACCCTGGACAGAGTGAAAAGGGATGAAGAGGATTTGTTTTTTGCGCTGAAGGAATTAGTAATCTACACCACTTGGAGAAATATTATCAGGACACCACACAGGCCATGGTGTTCCTAAGAAGAAAATTACATGAGGCCTACAACAAATTTACAGATGAACGACACCTACTAACTACAAGGATAGTCTAGCTTCAAGAAGACACCCTTGTGGAATTGGCGACATGCAAAGATATGGAAATGTTGTATGAGAAAGAACACCAAGCCATGGAGAGGATCAACTATATCAGCACGGTGCAACAAGGTCGAGACACCGAAGAGCATAGCATCCGGGTGCTAACGGAAAGAAGCATCAACCACATAAGGAAATCGATCGAATATTGGGTAAAAATGGCTCAGGAACCTCATTGGTAAATCCAAGAGAAATGGGTCGAGTGTGAGAAGAGTTGGACCAAGATCAACCAAGAAATGAGGGACATCGACCTCCCCTAATTTAACACACTCGATGACTTTCTCAACTTCCGTGACATAGTCAAATCACATACCGAACAAGATTCATCATGGGTTGTCGAAATAGAAAAGGTGGCAGACTGTTGACGAGCGAAATTAACCGTCCGTCAACTGGGAGAGTGGATCCGGTCCGGGGTGGTCTAAATAACCCAAGTCGTTTGGGATAACCCACCCTAACGGGTTTAGCGGCTCCGTTAGCCGATCTAAGTCCTAAGGAAACAAAAGAAAACTACTCTAAATTAACTAATCTAACTAAAAATAACTATTAAAACAAACAAAACAAATATAACTATTATATATACAATCTACTATCTAATACTATGCTAACTCTAAGAAATTAAATATCTAACTACTAACAGAAATAAATCTTATTCACAAATGTAAAATATTTACAATTTACAGATTTGAATGAAAACCTGAAAAACTCATTTGTATTCTGTTCCAAGACAGCGAAAGCTATTATTTTTTGATTTTTTACGATTTTATAAAAAAGAAATAAACTAACAAAAAATATCTAAGCTAAGCAACTAAACTAACTATTCTAACTACAAATCTAAACTATACATATATCTATCTAAACTAATTAAATTATACTAACAAATTAACTATTAAATACTAAATAACAAACTGACCTGAAGAAACGCTCCAGGTTTGTCTTGTGTATGATGATTGTCTTAGCTAATTGGAGGGAGGAAACCCACACCGAATTATCCACGAGCTCCTCGTAAACGGGAAGCTTTTGTGCTCTTCAAATATAATTACAGGACAAACAAGACATAAAAATTTACAGCAACTTTATGATTTATAAATCTTCACAGTTAGATAAATCTGTATGTAAAGATATATACAAAATGATTCAATTAACGAAGAAGAGAAATCTGTGATTCATTAACTGAAACAAAGTGATTGTTGTACTTTAAAAATAATGAAAGAGATCAGATATGGATAACACTTTAATCAAATCATATCATCCTGCAATAGATTATGATAGCTAAAGTAGTCTATAATCAACTGCAAACTGATATACATAAAACTTGAAACAAAAGTTTGATATATTGAAAGCGAAAGCTGTTACAAGACATCAACTCTTGTCTTAGTTTGTATCATAAATCCATAGCCTGGTTCTCCCACAAGTGAGGATGATGATTATTACAAAAAATAACAAGTATTTAAAGACCTCCCACAGGGTAAAACATCCCTATGGAAGTTATCAAAATTGTTTACACAAATCTGGGAAAATATCCCAAGTTTCTACCTCTAACTCAAACTAACAACTTAAAAATAAATAAAAATAAATAAAATAAAAACTACATCACACAAATATCTCCTATATTGTCACAGCATGCCCAAATTGACCATTGCAATTCGTATGTACCTGAACAAGGACAAAAATAGACAATATTAGAGGATATTTTGCAGACATAATTGATAAAAATATAATTTTAAAGACTAGCTACAGAATCTTGCGATTCTGTAGCTGGTCTAAATCAAACACAGAATCGTATTAAAATCAATTTGAATCTTAAAGAATTAAATTCAAACTATTAAACAAATATCTAATTTTTATTTGAAAGACAAACGAATCATTCAAATCAAAATTGTTATACTAATTTGAGAGCAAACAAGACTAAGATCAATTGAATGATTACAGAGATGCATGTACTCTGTTCCATTTGTTGTCACAAAATTGGGTAAATGGAATCGTATTGGATAACTCAACAGTAATGGAATCGTTTCATGGACCAATTGAAAAGTTTCTTTAGCTATCCACAAGATCACTTCGAATCCAAACCAAATCAACAGGATTGTTTTCTCAAATTGATAACACTATATTAAACATAAACAAATGATCCATGCTATTAGCGAATCAAATCAAAACTGGTATGTAAATTACCACAAACGAAATCATCGTGGAATTAATCGGTTGATAACAGGATCTGTAGAATTCGTCCAATCGTTTGTTATCGCCAATTGGGGGCAAACACAATCAATTTACAGTCCACGAAATCATCACTTGAATTCATTTCAAAACGAACTATTAGCCGAATTTTCTCATCTGAATTCAACAGAGATAAAAATCAAAACCAAAAGAGCAGCATCAAATCGATTTTTGACACGAATCCAACTCATAAAAGCAATCGTGCTAACTCAAGATACGCAACAGCAAGAGCGAATCGAATAGTTTGAGTTTAACATAATCGTTATGAATCAAAATAGTTCCATGATTTCGGTGAAGATATCTTTTGCACAGGTCATATATAATCCAAATCCAAACGAGAATGTTGACAAAACAGAGTCGTTTTTCCAATTTAGTAGACTACATCGTATTTATCAAGCCAATTTAATCCTATGAAATCGTCTCAAAAATCAAATCACAAGAATTAAATTAGAGCCGTTGATATCCAGCGACAACAAAATCATGTTAAATCAAAACATAACCATGTTCTAATTTTAGCGTAAAAAACCTCATGTTCAGGTTAGATACAAATGAAATCCAAGCGAAAACAAAACCCATTGATTTCATTAATTCAAACCAACAGAATTATTCAAAAAGAATCAAACCCAGTGAAAACCAATCAATTGCTAAACTGGGTATGACCAAATCGTGTAATCAAATCATAACTTCATTTAATTTTAGCAAAATGAAAACAATGTATAGGATCCACAACATAACCGTTTTTTATAATCAAACCATGACAGAGTCATTTCAAACAATGGACAAAGCTAATTGAAAACCAAAACTCGATTCATTATATTAATTCAAGCAATTCATAAAACGAAATTGATATCGAAACTCATACCTGGATAATGAGCAGACAACTTGGTCATGATAGTTTGGAATTGACGAAGGCTGTAGCCGATTCGACATTCCTAAATACGATGGAACCAGTGGTTTTCTGCTTCTTTTCATTAGCTTGAAGATTGTCCCTTTCACTTGTCAACACTGTAACTTGGTTTTCCAATGATTTGATTTTCGACTGTAATAAGGGAAAATCGGTATAGTAGCATTCCAGCCACACATTACATTGGTTACATGACGACTGCCCGGGCTTGGGAATTGCAGAGGAGGGTTTGTTTAAATCACCGAGGGTTTCATTAGGTAGCTTGATCCCTAGGTAGCTAGGATTGTTCTTTAGGCACGGGGGCAGATTAGAAACGAAGTCATAAGGTGGCTTGGAGCACAGACCTTGGGAATAAGGGTACTCGCTAGCTAGGAAGCGCTCGATATCAAAGTCCAAGTCTTCACTGAGGACTATGGGCTTCTTCTCATCATTTGGATTAGGTTTATTCCGGGTGAGTCTCGATATCAATCGAGCATTCTTTTTACCTTTGCTATCGACAGTAGGGTTACCTTTAACCTTTTTCCTCACAGGCTTTTTTACAGCCTCAGCCTTGTCTGTTATGATGTCGGGTAGGTCGATATCAGGGTTGACTGAGGGTTTGGGAGAGGGTAGAAGGGCATGAAAAGGCACGGGTGGCCCGACCTTAGTCTCACTGACCACAGACTTATTGATTTGGACGGACTCTGAATCAACAAAGCCATTCTGAGAGAGAAAAGCTTGGGAATTATCACCGTGGAGGTTTAAATGATGAACGACAATGAGTCTGATCAGGCCATGGTGAAACAAGCTACTATCGGCCTTCTCTCGTTTAAACCTCTTAGCCATTTTGTAAAGACTACGCTAGAAATAAAATGGCATGTTCAATGGATAACCCATGAAATTCATTAACAGTCGAAGGTGATAAAGAAAATCCAATCCATACCGACCCTCACAAGTCACAAATTGTTTAACCACTATCAAAAGATCATGCCACCTTGGTTTAAGCATGGAAATAGGCATACCTTTGTCACAGGATGTGACTTTTTGTGATACAAACAATAAAGGCCATGGCACTTCATCAACTTTAGAGTTTTTGAACCATTGCTAGCCCGAGGCTGTTAATCCTTTGGCAGAGCTAATGAACTCTTCACTAATTTCAAGTTGAATGTCACCTACTTTGGCCCTACACCCATCAAAGGTAAGGGAAAATTGTTGTGCAACAAACAAATTGAAACCCTTGAACCTCTGTACAAACGTGAGCCAACCATTATCTTGTAAATCTTTGCGGCGTTATCAAAGAGTAACAGAGCTTGACTGTCGTTCGGCTCAATTCGCACCACCGATGCCATAGAGAGGAGCACACGGTGAGCAATGTGAATGAGCCAGGGTTTGAATCATATCATACGCAAGAGCAGAGTACTCACAGGCTTACCCGAAACTAGCAAAGGTGAGACGGGGATAGGGGTAAACATTAATGACACATTGTGCGAAGGTGGTGGAGCTATTTCTACCCATGCAGAATAGTCATTACCATGGTACAACCACCGGTGCTTACAACTATTCAAATCAAAACGCATATGTGTTACAACCATGCCACTTCAATCAATCAATCAAAACCTTTGGTAAGTGGATTAATCATTCATGTGAGCAATAGTTATAGTTTCAAAACCAAACAAATGAATCAAACAATACCAAGGGTTTAACTATGTGATATGCATTGTATAGAACGATTCATACCAAGAGTTTAATCATAACACCAATGTGTTTTTATGAAACCAATGATCAAGTAGATCAATCAAAGAACATGTAAATCCAATCACCAATGTATCACAAACTCAATCACTCATGAAACAAAACTGTATAATCAATCCAAGAATGTCAAATGAGTACATATCAAGAGTTCTTGCCAACTGTATAATGATAAGTAAAATGTAAACGCAATGGGCATATCGACATGAATGATAACAACAATTCAGTGATGATTTTAATGTGACTTTGAAAACCAAGTTTTCATGCTTACAGTCGTGAAAACAAAAAGAAAGGTAAGTGTGTAAATAGCGCAAAAACAAAAGTGTCGTTTTATTTGAGAATTGCGACGAAAATTAAGGTTTGCAAAACACTGGTGTAGGTAGCTTATAAGGACAGAAGAAAAATGTAAATTGTCTGCCAACAATGGAAACACACTGGTAGAAGCAATTATCTCTACCAAAAGAACAAATTCAGATTAGGATAACGAGAAAAATTCTAACTCAAAATTAACAACCAGAAAATCGTATAAACATCACCATTAACCAACTATTCCAGCAGTGTTTTAAAAGATGAAAACTGATAACAACCTTAAGACCAGCAAGTCATGATATTAAAGATAAGATCTCCAATACTGTTGACAGAGACATTGCTGCCAGCAGGCGTCCATAGCCTCGACAGGGTTGCCATTTAACCCACTCTGACATCCGTATCCTGCCAAGAAGTTCCAGATCAGAATAAAGGACATTAAGAGGTTTCTTATTTGCAAATTTTCATATACCCAACATTGCTTCGCTGCCAGCGGGCCTGTGCAGTACCCCGGCGAAGTTGTCTTGGCGCCATGCATGCATTTACCCGCTGCCAGCAGACCTGTTCAGCATCCCGACGGGTTTACAAGCACTTCCAACAGCTCTATTAATGATTTATTTTGTTTTGTTTTTCAAAGATATATAGTTGAGCAGGGTGACACTGAAAATCATGATATTTTAACATAATTTTTTCAGACCTCAACAATTTTTTTTTTTTTTAAAAGTGTCCTTTATTAAGATCCAGAGATGTTTCATTTACAAAAACAACTTCCTAAGGCAGGGAGACATCTTCTGAGTCATTCCCTTAAGGAAAAGGGACAACGTAAAAAGATAATAGATGATCGTGACAGGCTTTACTCAGAGATCGAAATCAGTCAACTTCTTTCAAACAGCAAACTTTTTGTCAATCACAGATGTAAATTACAGAAATATACAATTGATGTTTATACAATTTTCTTAGCAGTTATTTCAGCGAAGGGATTTTATGTTTTCTTTGTCTGAATAGCTTAGTATACAGGTATGTGTATTCACAAAAACTCAAACTGATAAACTCAAAGGGGAAATCAAAACAAACAGCAAACAAAAAAGCAAACAAAAGCAAAATATGTACATAATATACAAGGGTTGTTGTCAAGCAAAGTATCTCTTCAGGGCTTGGCCATTCACCGGGTAGGTGTCAAGCTGTCCTTCTAGATTTTGCAATCAAAAAGAATTGGGCCCCAATTTTTCAGCAATCAAAAATGGTACAAGCCACAAGTTTTGAAATTTCGTGTGCTCTCCCTTTCCCTCATGTGGTTTGTCCCATTTCAGGACGAGGTCACCTACTTCAAAATTCCTATCAGAAGTAGAGTTAGAATCGAACCATATTTTAACCAATAGTTGATGCTGATCTAACTTACGTTTAGCTTGGGCTCTTACCTCTTCTAGCTTCATCAAAGCGTTAATTCAGTTTTCTAAAGGGGGACAATCTTCTTCTTGGATTTTCTGTGACAACTGTAGTGAATGAAGAAGAATGTGAGGTGGCAAAATTGCTTCTCTGCCATAAACGAGAAAAAATGGGGAGTTACCTACAGTAGCTTTTGGTGTTACCCTATCAGCCCACAACGCGTTTAACAGTGCATTGTGCCAATTTTTGTGATTTTCAGCCACCGTTCTCTTGATGATTTTAATCAAGTTCTTATTTGTTGATTCTGCCAATCCGTTGCCCTGGGGGTAATAGCTAGCAGAATACTTCAATTTAATTCCCTTTTCCAAAGAGAAATCACTCATCTCAAGAGAGGAAAAGTAAGAAGCATTGTTGAATACTAAACAGTCGGGAATACCAAAACGAGTAATAATATTCGAATTTAGAAAGGCAATCACCTGACTGGTGTTGACAGTTCTTAACGCGGCAGCTTCAGACCACCGGGTAAAGTAATATGTGGCTGTCACAATAAACTTGTGTTGTTGTGAGGATGGGGAGTTGATTGGACCTATGATATCAAGGCCCCACTGCTGAAAAGGAGAGTCTACTAAAATGGGCTGCAAAGGAAAGGTTGGTTTTTGTAACAGCCCTGATGCTTTCTAACAAATGGTACATTTACGACACAAGGCATGGGCATCTCTAAAAAGCGTGGGCCAATAATAACCAGCTCTTAAAACCTTATGGGCAGTGGTGTCACCACCAAAATGACCGCCAGCTTCTCCTGCATGCAACTCTAGCAAGAGTTTTTCTRCTTTGTCTTTTTCAAGACAGCGCATCAGTACGCCGTCAAAACTTTGACGAAACAGGATACCATTAACCAGATGAAAGGAGGCAGACTTTAATCTCAACGCTCTTCTTTTAGTGGGGTTCAAGTGACAGGGGGCTGACCCATGTTCAAGACAGAATCCTATATCGTCATACCAAGGACTGACAGAGTTTTGTGCACAACAGATTGCGTTTTGATTGTGTTGTCCTAGGTTTGACATATCGCTTTCTACTTGTTGTCATGTTGTTGAATCAGCAACTAACTTGCATAACCCTTGGCCTCTCACTATTTGAGATGGGGTAATTTCTAAGTCATATTCCTGCAAGGAGGTGACCCAGTTAGCCCTCTTTTCTCCTAGTTCCTTCTGCACTAACAGGTTCCTGACAGATGGGTAAGGGACAATGACTTTCATCCTAGACTTCAAAAGATAGGACCGGAAGTGCTTGACTACTTTGAAAACAGCATAGGCTTGCCGATCTACCACTGGGTAATTAAGTTCAATGCCTTTGAAAGCAGAGCTCATAAAGGCAATGGGTACTTCATTGTTCTCGACATTCTTTTGGGTTAGGACGACGGCATAGGAACGGTCAAAAGCAAAAGTGTAGAGTGTAAAGTCTTGAGAAAAGTCAGGGCTCATGAGAGACGGAGTGTCTATTATGGCCTTTTTTATTGCATTAAAAGCTTGATTTTCTAGGGGTCCCCAGTGATATTGGGTGTCTTTCTTAATTAAATTATGTAAAGGTATGACCATTTCAGAGAAACTGGAGACGAATCTCCTCATGAAGTTAATCTGGCCTAAGAAAGACTGCATAAATTTTTTGGATGTAGGAGGGGGAAGTTTCACGATGACTTGAGTCCTTTCAGGATCTATAATCATCCCTTCACTTGACACAATAAATCCAAAGAGTTTACCCTGTTCTACTACAAAGATGGATTTTTTAGGATTCAAGGAGATGTCGTATTTACGACATCGTTGTAGAACGACTCGTAAGTGAGCTAGATGATCAGTTTTTCTTTTAGAAAATACAGTCACATAATCTAAGTAAACCATGACGGACTAATTGATTAAGCCTCGAAAAGTGATGTCCATCGCTCTCTGGAAAGTGGCACCAACATTAATCAATCCGAAGGGCATTTTTCAATAATCATAAGTGCCCCATGGGGTGCGAAAGGTAGTTTTAAGTTGGTCTGGAGGAGACATCAGGACTTGGTTGTACCCTGAGAAACCATCCAGTAAGGATAGCCTCTCAAAACCAGATACCTGTTGAAGGATCTGTTCCATGGGTGGGACAGGATAGTTGTCTTTATCAGACGCTCTATTAAGGTTTTGGAAATCGACGCAGAGTCAAATTTCCCCACTTTTCTTCCGGATAGGGACAAGGTTAGAAACCCATTGAGTGTGCCTAACAGGGAAAATTATCTTATCATTTAGAAGCTTATTCAACTCTTTTTGAACGGTCGGTTCAAGCTTAGGGTGCATTTTTCTCATTTTTTGTTGAAAGGGTAAGGTTTGGGGCTTCATAGGGATGACATGTTGTATGATGTTAGGGTCAAAATTTTTAAGGTCATCATATGTCCATGGAAAGACATCTTTAAATTATTTGAACAATTTAATGAATGCAACTTTTTCTTGTTCAGAACATCCTACCCCTAGATTAATGCACTGTGGATTATCATTAGTTCCTAAGTTTACTTTTTCATAATATAACAAGGAACTATTGGTTTTACAGTTGACCGACTTTTTAAATTTATCTTGAAGATCGTAAAATTTCTCTAATCTAACTACAGATTTAGGGATCGATTTTACCATGTCCGATGAAGATTCAGGAGTTCTTGGATCTGGTATTAGCGTGAAATCATGTAAATTGTCATCGTGTGTGCGTTCGTCTATCACCGTGCCTTGAAAAGTTTCTTCCATGTGCAGAAAGTTAATAATTTGTTGATCGTCGTCAAAGACTCTCCAGTTCGTGACGTTGTCGGGAACGGATGGCTGGAACAACAGTTCGACGGAGAATGCATCTGGGCACAAGCCTTCTGCAGAAAAGAGTTTAGAGGCTACGTTAGCTAATATATCTACTTCAGATTTATTCAATCTAGGAATAGAATTTATATTGAAAGCAGAAAATTTATTCATTAAATTCCATACCTCGGATTGGTAGCTTTTGAGATGCAGAGACAGACAGTGGATAGAATCTCTTACCTGTTTAACCACTATTTCGGAGTCGCCAAAGACGGTCAAATTTTGAATGTTCATATCTAAAGTTTTTATGAGACCTTGCAGTAAAGCCTCATATTCTGCAATGTTATTAGTACATTCAAATTCTAAACTACATGCAATCAATGTTTTGTTACCTGCCAGATCGATAATAATGCAGCCTGCACTAGCTCCTTCTTTGGACTTTGACCCGTCAAAATAAAGAGACCAAATTTGATTTCTATCGGGTACAAGAGACCGTTGCGTAGAAGTTGTTGGCTGCACATATGCTACAATCCCGCACTGTTGTTCTGGATTGGTGATAGCTAAAGCCTCGGCCATGAAATTACCGAAAAAGGTGTCCATCCCTTGTACTTCGTGTGAATCAGCAGAAGGTGGAAATGGTTCGTTGGGATCATTCAAATCCGTGACCGTGAACTTGAGGTAGCGTTCACGATTTACCTTGATCTTGTTAGGCTTGTCGTTTTCTGGAAGCCACATGTGAGACCAATCTGTCGCGAAATAACCGTGTAGCTGCTCTGACCAGTCCCTGCTTAAAAATAGACCATACACTTCTGGAATATCCACAACAATTATATCAATGACTTGATGAACCTTGGGGTTAGACGATAATCTTATAAGCACATTCTTTAGTTCGCTTATAACTTTAACATTGGTCCGATCAAGTTGTATGATTTTTAAGGTGGAGGGTTCAACTTCAGCGTTAATCTTCTAGCATACAGACCATGGCATCACATTGGATGACACTCCTGAGTCTACCATACAATTGTGCATGTTTCTATTAAAGATTTCGAAAGTTAACAAAAATGGAGGTACATTTTTGCGAGTACTAAGGGTGGTAGTTTGTGGCTTTTTACTCGCAGTTTCTAAAGCTACTTTATCTACATTATTTACATTATTTACAGGAAGGCTTCCTTTATCTTGAGGATCAAGATTGTTTTTAGTGGAAGTCTTCTGAGGAACTTTGTTCTGCACAACCTTGTTACCACTTGAATTACCATTTTTGCCATTCTCTGAGATATTTTGTAACATTTTTTGTAGCAGAAATGGAAATTTCAATAACTCATAAACAGAAATGTTATCTCTCAACTTTTTAAGATCTTCAACTACATCATAATCTAAGTTGGGGTTCACATTACTCTGTTTAGTTTCAGCTGGTTTAGACTGCTTTGGAGGCGAAGTTGTAGTGTTTTCGGCAGAGGGTTTGTTTGTTGTCTTACTCCTAGTATTATAGGGATGTACTGTCTTGAAGTTAGCTTGAAAGATGCTATCCGAGAAGTGTCCAAAGATGTTTGGAGAAGACTCCTCTTCTTGAACTGTCTCTTGTTCAACTACCTCCTCAGAGATCTCAGGAGGCATCGAGTTATCTTGGGCTTCTAGAATGGTTTGAAGGGTGCATTGCAGACTTTCTAGATTAAGGCCCTCGGTGGTTGGATTAGGTCGGTTGGTGGGAAAAGGCTTCCGGAATGGGGTTTTGTAAGGCCCTTTGCTCAAGGAAGCTTCTTTGGTCATCCTTTTTAAGTCTATAACTTGATTTGACAGTTTTTGAACAAATTTAGTTAAGTTTTCTAAATCAGAGCTTCCAGGTTGTGTTTTACTTTGAGTAGGTCTGGGGAGGATTTCGATCTTATTTTTGGAAGAAGGACTAATCTCTGTTTCGTTGCTAGTAGATTCTTTAAGACTAAGTATGTCTTTTTCAATCTGGCTGGCCTCCTCGAAGGCTTCTAACAATGTGGCTTTCTTAGATTATTTAACCCAAATAGCTATACTTTGATGCAAATATTTAGTGTAGTATGCTATTATAAGATTCTCAACGGGCATGGAATCCGTAGGGATTCGGTTTTTAAGTGTTAAGAATCTTTGATTAAATTCTTTAAATTTTTCTTTTGGGTTCATTCTTAAACTAGAAAGGTCCATGACTAGGACTTCCGGAGGCTTACCGTCTCTGAACTTTTCCAAAAAGCATGACTCAAACTTTTCCCAAGACATGATGGTATGGGGTTGTTGGGAAAAGTACCATGTAGATGCATTGCCCTCGAAAGTATAGGGGAACAACCTACAGACAATGTCTTCATGATCGACATTGCGGAGTCTTATGGCTAACATAAACTTTTTAATGTGATCTTTAGTGATCTGTTTAGAATCAGGGTCAAACTTGGGAAGCCATTTCTCCGGATGTTTAGGTAAGGGATGCTAATCTCCAGGTACAACTACAGCATCCTGGTCGAGCCAAGGTCTAGCAGGGTTGTTATGGTTGGCCATTGGTGTAGTGGGTGTGGAAGGCTGAGAAGGGGAATTGCCTTCATCAGAGGAATCTCCTTTAGAAGAGGAAGGAGATGATGGAGGTGGTGAAGGAGGCATCCCAAATCCTCCTGCAGCAGGATTGAGGGTTGGATCTGTAGGGTTCACAGTGAGGTTAGTGCCTCCTAATTGTTCTCTGATATCAGAGAAATCCAAAGGTTGGTCCAACGGACAGTTTGGTTGCCTCAAACAGGCTAAGGCACTATGCGTTCTTATAAGAGATTGGCAGACAATCTCTTGTATGTCACCACCTGTAGGATTTGGGGTTACTGGTTCAACTGTGACCCACAGATCGTCAGTTGATGTGGTTGGTGTTTGAGGGGAATATTATCGTTTGAATGACTTCTTGTCACTATAGGTGAGCGATTAGCTGGTGGAGGAGTCTTATGACCGCCTCGTGCCATTAATTAATTTCAGGCCCTCCTTCTAGCGCCATTTGTTGACGGGCGAAATTGACCGTCTGTCAACTGGGAGAGTGGATCCGGTCCGGGGTTGTCTAAATAACCCAATCCATTTGGGATAACCCACCCTGATGGGTTTAGCGGCTCCATTAGCCGATCTAAGTCCTAAGGAAACAAAAGAAAACTACTCTAAATTAACTAATCTAACTAAAAATAACTATTAAAACAAACTAAACAAATCTAACTATTATATATACAATCTACTATCTAATACTATGCTAACTCTAAGAAATTAAATATCTAACTACTAACGGAAATAAATCTTATTCACAAATGTACAATAAATCTTATTCACAGTCGTGAAAACAAAAAGAAAGGTAAGTGTGTAAATAGCACAAAAACAAAAGTGTCGTTTTATTTGAGAATTGCGACGAAAATTAAGGTTTGCAAAACACCGGTGTAGGCAGCTTATAAGGACAGTAGAAAAGTGTAAATTGGCTGCCAACACAGACATGGCACCAGGATAGGTGCAACAGTTCATGGAGCACTCAATCAAATCTCAAGCCATGTTGTAGCAGTTAAGTGCCAGAATAGTCAAGTATCGGGCATGGGCAGTGGAGATAAGAGAGATCCTTTTTGCCCCATTGGAACAACATAGATTATCCTATGCTAACACATGCGAGGATCTCTTTGTCAAGTGGTCAGAGTACGAGAAGAGTCATCCACTCAAGTGAGATCATTTAATGACTCTTTGAATACTGATAGAAGAAAGCGCCATGTGGCGAGTTTTGTTTACTTAGCTACACTTTAATATTTATTTTTAGTTAGTAGTATGTTTTAAATAGGAGGATAGACCTATTAGCAAAAGGTTGATGGTTGTTGCAAAGACACTCATTTTTGGATTTTTAAAGAACTATTTCGGAGATGCCTTAATTGAGAAGTATTTTTTAGGACCAGAGACAACTTTGTGTTTTTATCAAAAGTGTGTATCATTGGATGTAAATAAGAATTATTTATGATTTCACCTCATGAATGGATGTTGTAACGAGTAAGATCTTCTAAATCTATTGATAAGTTATCTGATTCAATGTTTTTTATAGTTCTTGTCTTTAATGATGAAAAGTAAATCATTGTGTTAATATATGATTGATGATTAGAGTTAAGGAAACTATTTTTCTTACCATCGTTTATTGTATGTAGGTTTTCTTCTGATAAATTGTTTCTCAGTCAATAATTAGAACACCAGCAGGTTAATGTACTAGTACTAGGCATGTGGTAAAGAATCATTGTCTGCATGCTAGAGTGAAAGGGTTATCCCAATCTTGGCCTTCTCCAGTAGTTAAGTTTTCCCACCTTATTACCTAGTTGGTTTATACCAGCTTTTATCTTGTATCAGTCCCACCTATGAGAGAAAAATACAAAAAGAGAACGTTTGAACCGAAGGAGAAGCTTTCACTAGAAAACGTAAAGACCATCAATTATTTGGCCGGATCACAAGATCTAGAGAACCATTCCACCATTAAACGTTGTAGAGTCTAATTGGGCCTCAATGGCAAGTTTGGTTCTTATTGTTGAGTCAAAGGGATTTAAGACCCCTGAACATAACCCAAGATCATACATTTTTGCATGCAATCGAGATCCATTCCACCTCCATTATCTTGGAAAATAAGAGTTGGACTATTGTCCCTAGGGTTCTAAATTTTGTCCACAATGACAAAATTTGCACCATTTTGAAATCTTCAACTACATTATCAAGCAACTTCTAAATATCTCCAAATTCCCATGTGTGGGAAGTCGCATTAGAATGGAGGAATTTTGGATGTACTTGAGCATGATACATGCCACCTGGTAAAGATCACTTTTGTTCATTTTGGACATCATAATCCCCAGCTCTCCAAAATTGATTAAAACTGTTTTTCTTTGAGTTTATACCTGAACAGTTCAGTCAGAGGAAAAATCAATGCAAATGATGTTCTCTTTGCATCACATTTTCTGATCTCCACCCCTTCCCATAAAATATAGAATATAACCCTAATCATAATCTGATCTGATCTGACACTCCAAATGGTGCACTGCAATCTCACATCTTTCCGCCTCAAACAGTCATTTCAACTCGGGTGTACTACAATCTCATGATGTCTGGGCCTCCAAATGGTTCATTGCAATCTCATTATCTCTCCACCTCCAAACAGTCCTCCTTTACGCAACGATACAATTTTTCTCCTTTGGTACAAGATGGAAGCTAAGTATTATGGCTATCTATCTCAATTAAAATAACATGGTTATAACATCTCCTCTCTTTAGTGCAAGACTCAATATAACCATCATAAACTAGAGGACAACTTAGGTCAAAGGGAGTGAGTTTTTAGGTTATGATGGGGTTTCAAAAATTAGAGCTTACACCGAAACAACCTTAAACTAAAAACCACTTTCCTTAACATCCTTCTTGTATAAAAAGGTATCAAGATGTATTGAATTAGCTAATGAGAAGTGTAAACCAGTCTTTAGAAAACTATCTTTGTGCGAAACCCAAAGTTGATTAGATCCATCATTGGGAACTTTAGGCATCTTCTCATTTCCTTCTGGGAATCAAATGTCATCCAAATGGTAGGTTCCTAAGGGATCATCCTTGCTCAGTGCTTGGATTGATCCTTGGATATGTTCTTTGGTGGTTGATATAAGTCCCTAGATGTGTCTAGGGCCCCTGGATTTGTTCCAAAGAATCCATGCAAAGTGCTTGGATTGATCCTTGGATGTGTTCCTTGGTGGTTGATATAAGTCCCTAGATGTGTTCTAGGGCCCCTGAATGTGTTCCAGGGAACCCTTGCCTAATGCATGGATTTATCCTTGGTCTTGTACCTTGGTGGATAAGACCCTAGATGTGTTCTAGGGCCCCCAGATGTGTTATGGGGCAACCTAGTCTTTGACCAGGTAAATCTTGGTGTAATACCAAGATGTGTTGATATGTGATCCTCTTCCTCTCTCCTGGGATGGTCCATGAGATCTCGGAGTGCCTATGAATATGGACATGACCACATTGTTGATGGATCCCCTTATGCGGTGATGATAAAGTTTGTAGGTCATTATGAGACTCATGTGGACATGTTTTTTCCATTATGGACTCCCCCTTGAATTTGTCTTAAACAGTTCCCCCTTGTTGCTTTATGTGATTGAGGTTTTATTTATGTGATTGGGGTTTTATATGTGTTTATGGTTTTTATAATTAAAATTAATATTAATTGACATTTTAATTGATATTTGTATTAATTAAATGTCAATATTTAATTATAATTTTAAATTTCCCTAACCCCTCTCCCTAAATATAAATAAGACCATACCCTCTAGCATTATATTACAGTCACACTCACTCCTCTCTCTCCTATTTGTTTCAGCTACCTCAGTTGTAATCTCTTGATGATGGTGCGACCTCCTTTTTGGACTATCTTTTCAGATATGAGTTTTGTTTTGTTGGTGCAGCCTCTCCATTGATGTAACAATTTTAGATCTGATTTTTGTTTGTTGGTGTGGCCTCTCTATTTGATGTAATAGTTTTAGATATGAGTTTTGTTGGTGCAGCCTCTCCATTTGATGTAATAGTTTCAGATCTGAGTTTGTTGGTGCAGCCTCCCCATTTGGTTTAACAGTTTCATATCTGAGTTTTGTATTGGTCTTGGTATTGGTTTGGTCTTGGTATTGATAGGGTCTTGGTATTAGTTGGAGTGTTTATCCAGTGCTGCCTTCTTTTCAATTATGGAGGGTTTGATATGGATTGTTTGTTATGGAGGGTTTACTTGTTTTATATGGAGAGTTTTGTTGTCTCAGTTTTTGGAGTTCTTTTTGTCCCTCCTTGTGGGGCACCTGGTTTTGTTTTATCAGATATGGTCAATACCTTGTTGTCCCTTCTTGTRGAGTACTTTTTGCAGCTGTCTTGTGATGGTCTATACCTTGGAAAAATTGTTCCTAAGTCCTTAAGACAGAGATCAAACCCTAGAGGTTTGATCCATTAACCTAAAACTATTTATGAGCATATTATAAAGGTTTTCATCCACACATGTGACAGGTACATATTTCTTAGATAAGGAGRTAAGCTTGAGGTTTGTCTTTTCACTCAAAAATTTTGTTTATACTCAGAATTTGATTTAGATCTGTTTATTTATTTTCTCATATATGTTGATCTTGTGAACAAAAAAATAAAAAGGCATTATTTGTTTCAATTTTTCCCTAACTCTAACAATTTTCCTATGACTTTGACCAAGGGCACACTACTCTAGGAAGCCTCCTCACACCTTCTTGTGACCATTCTTCTTTCTATTTTTAGCCTATACCAAACATTACTAAACAACACAATGCATGGAATCATACTAAGCTCTCTATTACTAAGCTCTTGTTATAGAAACTACGTGATATGTCACTCAAAGAATAACTCGTATCTACAGCTTATTGAACTCACTATGAAGCTTTTGTATGATTAGAGTGGTATCATTATTAGGAAGATACAGTATTAATATTAAGACTAACTGGCTTATTACTTGTATTATACCAATCTTATTAAGGCAGTGACATCAACTATTAACTATAAGCTAATCCATATTGAATCTAATCACATTGATTATGGATATTGTGTGTTCAATTCAGACTAACATGACATTTCTAATTTAGACAAGTATTGTGATTCGAATAAATCTTTAACATGACTAATAAGTATTGATCTTCTTTGTTTAACTATGCTTCTACTGGTATGATTACATACTTATATCTATGATTTACATTGCTTATGATGAACATGTTTATATGGTGTGTAATACAAGCCCATTCTTTATCTATGATAGTATCATTACCCTTATAACTATAACATGTAAATTATTACAGTAATAAGGCAACCATTACTTATGCATGGACTACTAATACTTGTATAGCCTTATTTACTCCTATTGTGTGATGTATGTACCCAATGAGTGCAATGAATATGCAATAAAGGGCCATTCACATTACCACATATAGGTGAATGGAAATAAGCTTACATCATATGTGTACAAAGCTCCTTATATCTCATATGTAGAAACACAAGTAAATCCTAGGAATCACTTCTATGACCATAAGTTGATAGGTATGAATATGGTATGATCACAGCAGTATGAGTTCCATCTTCTTGAATAGGGATAGATCATTAAATGTATATATAAAGGGCATAGATTATGTGAAATAAGAATGTCATATATAACTGATATGGAACCAATGTAGGTTGTAAGTGATATGTTGAACCTTAGGTATAATGTGTAATTATTCATATAGGTCAAATTGTATTACATGACTTTCATTGTAATTACCTAATATTGGTACAGCTATAATACAGAGAAGAGTGTAATCTCCATAGTAATAACCATAACTAAGCTATCGTAATAAGTAGTGATTACTATCATACTCAATGTATAGGTTGTGTATACCAGTACATATCACATGCTCGTATTGATTGCTATGATTCCCAGCTTAAGTACAGTATAAGCATTACTATTAACGTGTGTAATTGATTATGGATAAACACATAGGGTTAAGCTCAAAACCACATATAATCTTATCACATTGTTATGATATGAAAGTTGTGAAGTAATACCATGGAAACTTATGAGAATATATAGAGAAATCAGATAGGTGCAAAGTATATATATAGGTTTCATTACCTTATCATAGGTAACTAGTAGAGATAATGGTATAAGTATTATCATATTCATTAAGCCAACATAACAAGGGTAACATAACACTTGTATGGGCTTATCATATGTATTAGTCCATATTCAATGATTACATCTATTTGTATTAGTATCACTAAACAGGTTATTCACTATATACCCTTATTAGGATGATACAAGGGAATTACTTCATTTTAAAATTTTCTAGTCGCAAAATTTAAAAATATCAAAAAAATAAAAATAAATTGACATTTTTTTTTAAAATACCTTCATGATGTTGGAATTGTGATGTATGGTAATGTCACTCCCATGGAACATACATAGGAGATATATAGATAGTCATCGATTGAGCGATGTTACTATAAGTCAAAATTGTGACATATGGTAATATCGCTCCCGTGGCACATACGTCGAAGATATATAGCTTGTCATCGGTTGAGCGAAGTTACTATAAGTCAAAA
>JASDQU010820099.1:53406-74910 GCA_032191745.1 Picea mariana
TCAGGTGAATATTTCCATATGACACCTCACAAGGATTGGTTCTGTGAGTATGAGAGATATGAAGGAGGAGTTGTATTATTGGGGGACAAATCGAAAACCAAAATTGTTGGATGAGAAATAGTTCGACTAATGCAACAATATTGGAGGAGTATAACTCTCCCAGGTGTGCTACATATTCATAGTTTGGTAATAAATCTAATATATGTCACCAATATGAATGATGCAATTGTGCACATTTTATTTCAAAAGGATATGGGTAAAACGGTCAAGGTAGTAATGGTATTGTTGGACAAGAATTTTGGAAATAATATACATAAAAATACTAAGTGAAGAAGAAGTGCACATAAGAAGAAGGAAGATTAGGGAGTCTCCAGTTGAGGCACATTCACGACGATAGTGTGCAGAAAGAGGAATAAAGAGAAGGAACAAAACAAAGGAATAAAATAGGATAAGAAGTACGAAAAGGAAGGATGACAACCTGATGTGCTAAAGATATAAGGATGCACAAAAGTAGGAAGAACATGACTCAAAGTGAAAAAGCAACATGCAGATAGAAAAGAATGTGAAAGTAACCTAAAGAGCAAGTTAACTTGAAGTTATCATGTATTGTAATAGGGTTTTTGGGATGAGTGTTGGTTTGATTCCTTCTTCTACCCATTGTCTGAGTTTACCCAGGGTTCATGTCTGTCGGGTTTCCAAAAAATCCTCTAAAACTATCGACCCTAGTGGTAAACTAGAAGGCAACACAATGCATAGGATGCGTTGCACAGTCTCACTCGAGATAGCTTTAATGGGTGGTTGTAAGACTCATGTTCCTACAGCCTAGGATTGAGTGTGAGATACAAGAGCTGAATATTGAACCATTATTATAACTGTAACTGCAATCTATTGTCATTTGCGACTACACAGGAAATATAACAACTCATTCATTAAGCATAACAATAGCTATTGAAAAGATGATAAGGATAAACATACATTCATCACAAAACACATATGTTACCGTGGTTCACCCCCTCCTAGGCTACGTGCACAAATATTTGGCTCTTAGCTCTTTTATTATGGTAATTTCGCATCTACAACGTCACGCGCTTTACAATCATCCGCAGTTAGGTAAGATCTATATGAGGCGGACTAGATCGCACTAGGCTCCCTAGCCTGCAATCTAAACCTCAAGATCTACCTTCCTAAGTCCTTTCTATCTCAACAACTTACAAAATAGATCATACAACAAAAACACTTACATATCGTATCAACTCATGCGTAACTACTATAGCCATAATAATCTGAACAACCAATAACAACAACAACAACCCAAAAAACCACTATAATACCTCAATATCTATATTTATACATTTATGGATCTTCAACCATTAGAATACCTTACCAAAACCCTAACCCTATCGCCGTTAGGCATTCCTCCCATGCGTGCTTGATGTTCTTCCTTCCAGCTATTGTTTTCCTTGCATGTGCACGTGTTGTGTTTCCTTCCAGCTATCGCTTCCCTTGTGCATTCTTTCTTTCCCAAGAATGCCTTGCTTTTCTGCCTCGGCCTTTGGCCTGCCTCCAATAGGCCCCCAACACTGACATGTGGCTCATCCCAAGCCACCTAACCTTTTTGTGCTCCCTCGATTTCCTTGGTGATTGCCTGGAACTTTTCCTTCAGCTCTATTGCCTATGTTTGTGCCTACACAATCTTCTTCTTGAGTGTGTCCACCATCTGGACCGCAATGTCGTCACTGATAAATTACACACACTCTGCTTGGTTCTGTACTATTTGTGTCTTGGCTTCTTCTTCTTGTGCCAGGAATTCTACTACCCGCTCTTACAGCGGTTCCATTTGAGTCTGCCGCTCTTGTTTCTGGGTTTGTGCAATAATTAGTTCTGCCTGCAATCTCTTCATGTCTTGCATCCATTTGACGCGTTCTGTGATTAGTATTGTATTCTTCTTCTACTTGAGCTCTTGGATCACTGCGTTGATCCTTTCTTCTTCCTAGTCCCACTGTTGGACCTTTGGATCCTCCCCTAAGCTAGTCCAAAGCTGTGCTTTTTTATCAAACAAGTTAGTTGCTATGATGAGCTACTGCTTTATCTCCTGTAGCTGTGTTGTTGCTTCCTTCTTCCTTTTCTCCTTCACTGCTGTTGGAGTGGTTGGTGTGAGTTGTTCTCGAAGATTCTCTATCTCCTTCTAATATTGATCAATTGTCTGCGCAATCCTATCAATCTTTTCTATTGCTGTGATTTCCTCTCTCTGCAAGGCCTATGGAATCTTCTCGTAAGTTCCTGCCACTTTCTGCTCCAATCCTTTTATGCTCTCCCTTTCCTCCTGGGTCTCAGATTTAGCCTGCTCATAGACTATTTATAGTGCGTCTCATTTCTTTCTTGCCTGCTTCAATTCGGTTAAGTCCTTGCATGCTCGAGACTGTACCTCATGGTTCATGCTAACCTTGAACCTATGTAGTACCCCCGTTGGTATCCTTGTCAACACTAGTTGGATTTGTCTTAAGTCCTTCAAGGGTGTGTTCCCCACAATTTCGTCCATGTGCAACATACTAGGGGTGATGTGGAATGTTACATGTGGTTGCAGTATTTCCTGGATTGAATCTTGTTCTTCTTCTTGCACTCTTTTCTCTGTCTATGGTGTTGATGGTTTGGTCCCCCTACTGCTGGATGTATGCCCTTCCCCGATTTTCTTGAGGAACTATCGCATGTCTGCGAGTTCCTCCTGAATCCTATCCCTGTGGTGTGCCGCATGGTCAAAGTCCTCAGATAGATAGTCCTGGACCATTTGGGATATCATCTCTCCATCGTCATCTGTGATCTTATACTCTGGTGGTGTTCTTTGTGCCTTTGATTTCTTGTGTGCATCCCTTGTCTGCATGGTTTTCCTCTTGTTCCCATCGGATTGCTATGAGTTGGGATTTGTTGCAAGCTCTTGTGTGGGATGACTTGTTTCTGTTGTTGCTTGGTCGGCTGTGTCTTATCCTTATTCCCGTTCTGGGTCCCTATCTTCGTTGGCCCTTCATTTGTCTGCGTTGTTTTTCCCTGACCTGTTCTTCATCTCTTGGGCACTTGGATTTCTTTTGTCTAGGTTTCTTACTGCCCTGCCTCTTCTTCTGCTGTTGTTTCTGGCAATTCCTGGGTGATGGCTAGAATCCTCCATTCATCGGCCCATTCACTGATGACCATGTTGATGTCACCCTCTGTGATACAATAGTGCATCTGTAGCCACTGCTTAGCAGGATCCTTCCTCGCCTGTATCCACATTGTATGTCATGTGGCCCTGAAGTTGGAAATTTTCCCATATCGTGCGACGACCTCTGGTGTTATTTTCCACATCTTGGAGTTGGCTTCTTGTAGGTTGCGTAGGTATCCTTCGAAGATGGCCCCATTCACATTTTTTCTCCTAGCCTCTGGCCTGGCTCTGAGAAGAAAATATATCGCTCCCTGATTCGGTTTGGGTCTGGTACAAAAAAATACATACCTTAGATCTTTCCATCCCATGAAGGATATTAATGTGATCGACCATGAGTAGTGAAACTCTATGCCTAGATCCTACACATCCTCGCAGTCATCCAGGAACAAGTTCAAGAGGTATGGTTCCCATCTCACTGTGGTGCCTTCTGCGCATTGAGCTAGAACTGCGACAACTCCAACTGGAACTTCCTCCCTGCGAAATTTTCTTAGCAGCTTGCAGGCTAAGATTTCCGCGCCCAATTGTGTCGTGGCATCATTGATCCTCTTGATGATGATCCCACTTGTCCCTCTGTCGGTACCATACTTCTTCTTCATCTCTTCGGCTAGTGTTTTCTCCCTGGCTTTGTCATCCAGAAACTGCGTGGGATCCATACTATGAATTGGTAACCTTATTATCTTTGTGATAAGCTCAACGTCTATTGAGACGATCTTATCCAACCATATGTCCCCACCATGCATAACTACTAACAATTGTTTGACGCATGCGGTTGCGTGTTGACCTCTACCAAAATGTGGTAGGTCCAACAGACCTAAAATTCATGTTTTCTCCAACCCGGTTGCCCATTGGAGTGGTGATCGACCAGTTTCCCAACCTTATTTATGCCTTTAGTCTGTAAGAATACCCTCTTCATAATTTTCGGGAACTTGTCTTCGTCTGCTACATCGTGGTCAAAGTATTTGAGCTTCCCTATATAGCCCAAGAGGTCTGGTCCTACCTGTACCCCCTATGGTATGTGCGATAGAACAATTTCTACTGCAGGTTTCTTGTGAGGTGATCTGAGTATCTGTATTTTGTCTTTCTTCGTCGGTGGTGGTTGACTCAAAGTTTTGTCGGCTTCCGGTTGTTCCTCTGTATCCCAGTCCAACCAATCTGAGGCATATACTATTGTCCCTTCTGCTCGGTGGTCTGATATGGTCGTTTTTCGACTCGTCTGGCTCAACTGTTGATTCCCGAATTGGCGCCATTCCATTAACTATTGGAGCTACTTCAACATTCTCTAGTTTCATCTCCTTTAGGATTTTTGTTTCCTGGTTCTGTGGCTCATATATTCCCATTGGTATATCCATATTCGTGCCCTCTGGTGTTGGTTGTTGGATTTCTTCCAGTATGGGTGTAGGGTTCATTGGTGTTGTGTCTGGGGATGGGATTTGGTCAATATCAATGATCTCTAGTGGTTGTTGTTGACCTTCTTCTGCCTATCCTTATGACCAAGTCTGAACTCTAGTTTTCCTCGCAGTCTGGCTTACTTCTGCTTGCTTGGGCGGTGCCATGAATGTCAAATGTTTGTTGGATTCAAACGGTCTTTGTGATCTCTGTGAAGTCACACTGTTCTCTTTAGCCTATGTCATTCTCTGTCTGTTCTCTTTCCATTAATAGACTATTGGCTCCCGCGTCCATGTGTTGTATGACTTTCCCATGAAGCTTGTCGAGAATGCTTCCTTAATTATGGGTTTAATGCACCTTAATTACCGGTTCAATGCATCACAAGTGGTTTCGTACTTGCCATTACTCCTACTTTTTCGACTGCAGTTGGCACAATTAATGTGATGTCTCATCGGTCCTTTCCGACCTTCAATTCCTCCTAACGTTGTCTTGTCATACTGCTTTTGCCGACTTTCTTTTTCTCGCCTGTTTCCCTTTATATGTGAATGTTGTCCTTCTCCTCGCCTAAGTGTGCGTGCCCTTCCTATCTCTGACGCACTGTGCTCTTTTTGGTTCTCTTTCGATATACTTTTGTTTTTATTGCACGATGGTTGGTCGACTGTCCTTGTAGAGCTTCAGTCAGCTCCCATTAATCATCCCTCTAAGTTCTATGCCTGATAAGTCTCTTAACTGTACAACTCCTCCATACATGAAAGATTTTACTTCGTACAGTCCTAGCTGATGGATTCTTAGCTTTCCTGGATGCTAAAATGATCCAGGAAAACCAAACTGCATAAGTGTGGACACGTGGTTGGTGGTGGAAATTGGTTTGAAAACCAAATTGCGTTTAGCCTTTACTACTGTAACAGTGTTGATGAATAATAAATATCGAGCTACAGTGTTGATCGATAATACATATCAGGCTACATAATACTATGCAGAGCTTTTACTACTGGATTGATCATAATAATATCGGGCTACGAAATACTATGTAGAGCTTTTATTACTGGATTGATCATAATAATATCAAGCTGCAGTATGGATCAATAATAAGTATCAGGATACATAATAGTAAATACTCTTCATACTAAAATATGTGATTAATGTAGTGAATCAGTCTCAGTCATTGTAGCGTTGGCAAACTCTTTAACCAAGTGACAATACATAATATGTTGGAGGGAATATGATGTCAGTCATATGGCTAAGGTGACGTTCTCATGCTTAGGAAACAAAGAGAACAAATAAATTAGTGATAAATTTGTTCAAATAATATAATGACATTACAAAATCACCATTGTGAATTATAAAAGTACAGTTACTACTATCCAATAGTTAAAAGAGATGATTAATAAGCATCCAGAAACACAATTTTTAAAAGAAGTGATTAATAAACATCTAGAAGCACAGTTTTTGCTTGGTGTAATGTGAGTTATTAAGTCTTTATATTAATATATAAATATATTATCATTTATGTAATGTGTGAATTATTAAGTCTTTATATTTCTATATAAATATATTATGTAATGTGTGAGTTATTATATATATATATATATATATATATATATATATATATATATATATAATGTGTGAGTTATTATATATATATGTATATAAAGATTACTCATACATTACATCAAAGTTACATGGAAAACTGTAGATATATAAAGATTTGATAACTTACACATTACACCAAGTTATAGTGAAAAATTGTACTTTTGGATGCTTATTAATGACTAGCAATAATTGGCCTGCTGCTTATTAATCAATGTTGTTGCGGTTGATATATATAAGGTTGGATTACTTTAGTATATAGATTGGAATATATCACATGGTGTATATACCATTTTCCTTAGCATTGCAGGTTCGTAATCACCTCTTTTCTTTTAATTATTAGATAGTGATTGTATTTTTATAATTCACATTGGTGATTTTTTAAGTAAATTATTAAACTTTGAGAACTATAGAGTTTGATTAACTCACTACTAAACAAATTCTCCGTGAATTTTTCAAAATTCCTTTTATAACTATAATTAAATATATATTATTAAGCAAAAGTTAAGTTATAAAAACATATGTTGTATTTAGATGTATAATATGAAAAAAATGAATTATAAAAACAAAAAAAATGAAAATATAAAAGCATAAAGAAAATAATATTTAAATAAAAATATTAAATATTATTTTCAATAAATTTAATTGAAAAAATATAAGTATATATAATATTCTTTTTAAATATATTTTTTTCCGTATTATAAAAATTACATAATTGAAATATTATAAAAAGTATAATTATTAGAAAAGAAAATAATAAAATTTATAAAAATAAAAATATTATAAAAAATATAATTATTAGAAAAGAAAATAATAAAATTTATAAAAATAATGAAACTTAAATATATAACAAAGTTGTGATGCACATAATATAAAGAGGATGTCATTTTTTGGTATGGTTGGTATAATTAATTTTAATTATTAATACAAAATATTTGATAAAAGCATCAATATTATTGATAATATTGTCTTAATTAACTTTAATTAATATAGAAAATGGCATTCTTCATATTTGTTGAGAGCATAGTTATAATTAACTTTAAAGAAAAGTTGAAAAGTTGTTTGATTTTAAAAGCAATATTATAAGACAATAGTTAACCTTTTATTTTGTGAAGATGGAGTAAACCAATCTTACTTTTAAAGCACATCATAGTCATCTACTATAAAGTGTAAAAAAAAACATTTTTATAATTTAAATATAAATAATTTTTTAGATTTAATTGATATTTTTATCTTTTAAACTTTTACAGTGTAGCAATAGTAATGTATATTGAGATTTTTTTATAGAATTTACAGCCAATAAATGAAACTACAGCTCTAATTTTTATTGTGTTAACTTCACCATTACAATACAATATGATCGTGGAGAATCTAAATCCCTAATCCGTTGACCCCCCTTTCTTCCATTCTAATATACAATACATGGGTTAATCATACAAAAAATATAACACATTCCTAAAAATACTTACACAATTATCTATATAAATATCATTAGTTGAAAATAGTGCAGCATAATAATACTACCTTGTGGTTACTTAAACACTCTAATCAACTAAATTAACTATATAAATGGTCATTATTTAATCTCACAACCATCATTATTATGTTTTTTTATATGAATTTCATGCACAAGAGTTTTGTATGAAGTTCTACAAAACCTACCAGAGTGGTGCACAAAATAGTTTAAAACACATAAGATTTTTTATGCGAGAAACCCTTAAATACCCATATGAATCTTATGAAAAATCCTTAAAAACCGCCCAGAGTAGGGAAACTTTTTTTATATTAAATTGTGAAATTCTATCCAAATTTAGTTTATTGGGCTTAGGTAGTAGGCTCATGAAGTTTAAGAGGCGGTTTTAATTTTTCAAAAAATATTGTGTACTTGTGCTTTTACATCTCATTTATTGTAATCATAATTCATAAAAGGGCCCACACATATGGATTATTACTTGTCATTGCACATGGATGTATAGTTTAGAATCTTATCTATTTTCATTCCATTTCCATTTTAATTGTTGGTTTGATTTGCATGGGTGGAACTCATTTAAAAATTAACAATTAGATGGACACAGAACTCTGGTAATTAATCACTAAGAACTTGCAATTATTTTCATTATTGAACAATTTAAGATCATACACCATTTCATTCCATTTCCATTTTAATTGTTGGTTTGATTTGCATGGGTGGAACTCATTTAAAAATTAACAATTAGATGGACAAAGAACTTTGGTAATTAATCACTAAGAACTTGCAATTATTTTCATTATTGAACAATTTAAGATCATACACCATTTTAGAGTTAACATTTAATTCTATATTAATTGTTTATGTTATCACAAATCACAGAAACAAAAGATCTAAAATCTCTTTCTTCATTAGTATGTTATTTTTTTTTGTGTCTACAAACAATCTTGGTAAATCAGTAAATGGTGAAATAATGAAATACTTCTCTTATCACATTTTCATTTAAATAATGGTTTATTATTTTAAAAAGTTTACAATAATCAAGAAACTAATTAGATAAATAAAGCACAAACCCTAAAATGTTAGATTACTCATCAATAATGAGTAATAATAGTACTTTTAACTCATAATTTATTCTTTGATGTAATATTCACTAGTTTATCATTAGTATTCAATATATTATCAACAATATAATCATAAACAATATCACATCACAATAGATATATAGTATACCAAAAAATACGTGTAAACCAAAATGGGAGAAAACAACCATAAAATGTTTTTCTTATATATCAAAAGAATATATTCGTTGGAAGCACCAACTTCCAATTCTCCACCTAAAATGTGACTAATACAGTGTATCAGTCTTAGTCAATAGTGTTAGCAAACTCTTGTGGTAATACTCTCGCAATACATAATAGTATAATCAGTTTTTAATGTACATTGCTATAAATTGATCTGAGTATAAGTCTACTATAATATTCTTGATATGAATAATAAGACAACCGATACCTCTGGACATAGCTTAATATTTAGGTGAACCACGTAAAATCTTTGTGTTTTAATTCTGTACTTGAATTATAATATTTGTGTTTCTACATTTGCAAATTATAACAAGTGGTCTCAAAACGTTTACGTTTTTGGTTGAAGATCCGTAAAACCGAAAAAATGAAGGTCTGAATGAAGAATCGGTGCTTCACGTAGGGAGAATTTCGGAGCATCCACAGAGAGGCGCGTCGATTCCAGATTGCCGTGGGTCCCTCCTATCAAAGGGTGTGGCGACCCACTAGTAATACTTCTGTGCCATCCTAATTCGAAAATTCTCCGCATGTTTCAGCTACAGTGAGGGGCGACGATCTGGACCAATAGCCGCAGCCTGGTTTTATTTGGAGGTGCGGCGATACACTTTAAACCAAAGGTCACGATCTCTCTTTTTTTTAAAATATTTGCATGGATTTTTGGGAATGTTAAGGCATGGTTGTTTTTTTGCAAAAGAATATTCGCATGGATTTTTGGGAATGTTAAGGTGTTTTTATGCAAAAGGTTGATTTTTCTTCATTAAAAGTTATTTGGGAATGTTAAGGCATGGTTGTTTTTTTTTTTTGCAAAAGGTTGATTTTTCTTTATTAAAAGTTATGGAAAGTTATGGTATGAAGAAATAATTTTTTTTTTTTTTTAATATCTTAGAAAGTCAAGTCACTTGGAGGATGTTAAAAGTTTATTATATTTGGATTTACATATAATATGAAAAGGGTGGAGGAATTAAAGTAAAAGTGAATGTTTTATTAAAAGATTTTTTTTATTAAAAGGTGAATTTTAAATTCTTTTTTAATAAAAGGTGAGGAAAAGGAAAGATTAGTAAAATGATTTTTTATTAAATCTTTTATTAAACTTTGTAAAGTTTAAACCATTATTCCTTCACACACATTTTTTTAAAGGGTTTTGGTTATTACAAGCAGTGGTGTTTTTTGGAATGTTTTCTCTAATGGCAAAGACGATAATCTGCTCATGCAACAAGGCATGGTGAAGGCTCTTTTGGGAAAATCAAGGAAACCCGTGACCATAACAGATGATGACTGGGATGAGATGTATGCAAGAGCACTGAGTGTCATACGCCTATGTTTGGTCGACGATGTACTGTTCAACATTGTTACAGAGAAGACAACAATCGGTTTGTGGTCAAAGCTGGAAATCTTGTACATGACGAAATCTCTGACGAACAGGATCTTCCTAAAAAGATAATTGTAGAGTTTGTGCATGAAGGAAGGTATGGAGATAGCTGATCATTTGAATACTTTTAATAATCTCTTAGTTCAATTGACTAGCATGGGAGTGAAATTCGAATATGAAGATAAGGCAATTACATTATCGTGTTCTTTGCCCGCGTCATGGGATCAATTTGTTACCTCTATTAGTTTCAGTTCAACAGAAAGTATTGAGTTTGATGATATTGTTGGAGCTTTACTGTCTGAGGAAACAAGGAAGAAATCCAATCAAGAAACTTCTACATCTGAGGCGATGTTGATCAAAGGCAGACCTAAAGAAAGAGGACACGGTCAAAGGGGTTTCTCTCGGTCAAAGTCGAAGGGAAAGAAGAGCAAGCTTAAGTGTTGGTTTTGTGGAAAATCTGGACACTTGAAGAAGGATTGTTGGAAGAGACAACAAGCCTCCAAAGAAGACCCTCCAAAGGAGACGAAGGAAGCAAATGTAACTGAAACAGATTCAACAACGGGTTCAAGTATGACTGATGAAGTTTTATCTATTATTATTGGTTCACATCATGATCAACAGTGGTTATTAGATTCTGGTGCTTCAAACCACATGTGTCTTCATAGACACTGGTTTATTACTTATCAGTCTATAGATGATGCAATAGTTTACATAGGAAATGATATCTTGTGTAAAGTTGTGGGAATTGGTAGCATTCGAATTAAGATGTTTGATGGAAATGTTAAAATATTAACTGATGTAAGACATGTACCTGAGCTTAAGAAGAATCTAATCTCTTTGGGAGTCTTAGACACAGGAGGTTACAAGAGTATTGTTCAAAGTGGAGTTATGAAGGTCTACAAAGGAATCCTACTGGTTATGAAAGAAAAGAAGGATGGTAACCTATTTTTGTTAGAAGGAAGAACTAAGTTAGATCACGTGACAACAATATCTGAGAAAGACAATGATTCTGTTCGACTGTGGCATCAACGGTTAGGCCATATGGGCGAACAAGGATTGAAGGTATTATCTAATCGCAAGTTACTTCCTAGTCTAAAGTATTTAAAGTTAGATTTCTGCAAGCACTGTATTTATGGAAAAAAAAATAGGCAGAGATTTAAAACAGGAAGACACACTGGTGAAGGAATCCTTGATTATATCCATTCTGATGTTTGGGAACCATCCCCTACTATTTCATATGGAGGATCATCATATTTTGTAACTTTTATAGGTGATTTCTCTAGGAAGGTGTGGATCTATATGTTGAAAAGTAAGGCTGATGTATTTACAGTTTTCAAGTAGTTTAGAGATTCAGTGGAAAAGAGCACTGGTAGATCCAATAAATCTTTAAGAATTGATAATGGTGGTGAATTTACGTCAATGGAGTTTGAGAATTATTGCAAGGAATTTGGGATCGATAGGCATAAAGCCACTACCTATACTCCTCAACAAAATGGAGTTGCTAAACGCATGAACATGACTCTTCTAGAGAGAGAAAGGACTATGCTGAGTAATGCCAACTTGCAGCATGAACTGTGGGCAGAAGCTGTATCTACTGTTTTTTATCTGGTGAATTGATCACCATCAACAGCAATAGAATGCAAAATTACTGAAGAGGTATGGACATGTAACCCTTGTAATTATTCTAATATTAAATTTTTTGGTTGTGATGCCTATGCTCTAATTTCGAAACATCAACGTTCTAAATTAGATCCAAAATAAAAAAAGGATTATCTTTGTTGAATATGGTGATGGTATTAAGGGGTACATGTTGTGGGATCCTACTTCCCACAAGATCACCATTAATAGAGATGTAATATTTGATGAATCATCTCTCATAAAATCAAATGTAGATGTTCAAATGAAATAGGAAGAAGCACCAAAGTATCAACAAATTCAGTTTGAAACTAGTGAAGGTGAACATGAAAAAGTTCAGAAGATGTTCATGAAGAGTCTCCCGCAGCAGAGAAAGACATGGTTGACGATTACAGTCAAAAGATTTTGGATGAGCCACAAACTTCCCTAAGGAGGTCTACACGGGTCATAAATCCTCCAAGAAGGTATGATGATTTTGTTTCATCAGTTTCTTTAAGTACTAATGATGATGAGCCTTCATGCTATCAGGAATCTATGAAGGGTTCTAACAGTGATAAATGGAAAGAAGCAATGAAGGATGAAATGAAAGCATTAGAGAGGAACGCTACATGGGACTTGGTAGAACTTCCAAGAGATAGAAAAACTGTAGGTTGCAAGTGGGTCTACAAGCTGAAGAAGGGTGTTGATGATAAGGTGGAAAGGTATAAAGCAAGCCTGGTTGCAAAAGGATATTCTTAGAAAGAAGGTATTGACTTTCATGAGATTTTTTCACCAGTTGTAAAGACCGTTTCAATTGAAATTATGTTAGCATTAGTTGCATTACTTTATTTGGAGTTGGAGAAACTAGATGTTAAGACTGATTTCTTACATGGATATTTGGATGAGGAAATTTACATGGAACAACCTGAGTTTAGAATCTGTTGACGGGCAAAAATGAACGCTCGCCAACTGGAAGAGTGGATCCGGTCCGGGGTTGTCTAAATAACCCAAGCCATTTGGGATGATCCACCCTGACGGGTTTAGCGGCTCCATTGGCCGATCTATGTCTTAAGAAAACGGAAGAAAACTAACTAAAGGAACTAATCTAAATGAAAACAATAATTAAAGAAAACTAATAAACAAATCTGAAATAAATATATACAGTCTATTGTCTAATATTATAAAACAATAACTCTGTGAAATTAATTATCAGCTATCAACACAATTAAATCTTAATCACAAATGTACAATATTTACAGATTACAGATTTTAAATGAAAACCTGCAAAAATCATTTGTAAACTGTCCTATGACAACAAAACTATTGTTTTTTTATTTTTATAATTTTATGAGAAAGAAATAAAATAAAAACTATCTAAGTTGAGCAATTAAAATAATAATCTTAACTATAAATCTGAACTATATATAACTATCTAAACTACTTAAATAACACTAATAAATTAACTATTAAATAACAAATAGCAAACTGACCTGAAGTAACGCTTCAGGTTTGTCCTGTATACAATAGTTGGCTTAGTTGTTCAGTGGGAGGAAACCCGCACCAGATTCTCCACAAGCTTCTCGTAAACAGGAAGCAAAAGTGCTCTTCAAATATGAATGACGAGACAAACAAGACATAAAAAATGACAACAATCTTATAATTTACAAATCATCACAGTTAGATAAATCCCCGCGCAAAGACTTGTAGAGAACAATTCAATTAACGGAGAAGATAAACCTTTATTCATTAAATTGAATCAAAGTAATTGTTGTACTTTAAAATAAGAGAAATTAGATATGAACAACATGTAAACCAAAACATATCATCCTACAATGAATTATGATAGCTAAAGTAGTCGATAATTGATTGCAAACTGATATGAAGAAAACTTGAAATTAAAGTTTGATATATTGAAAGCTAAAGCTGTTACAAGACATCAACTTTCCTCCAAGCTTGTATTATCATAAATCCATAGTCTTTTCTCCCAACCGTGATGATGATGGGTTCATTACAAAAAATAAATGATTTTATAAAGACCACAGGGTAAAACATCCCTGTGGGAATTATCAAAACAGTTTACAAAAAATCTGGGGATAATATCCCAAGTCTCTATTTCTGACTCAAGCTAACAACCTAAAACAAAGCTATATCTAAACTGCCACAGCATGTCCAATTTGTCAATGAAATTCCTAGGTACCTATGGGTAGACAAGAATACACAAGTTTAGATAATGTTTTATTGATAAAATTAAAAAAATCAAAATCTTAAGACTAGCTACAGAATCTTGCGATTCTGTAGCTGGTCCAATTTGAAAACAGAATCATTTTAAATCCATCCAAAACTAAAAAAATTATATTCGAATTATTAAACCAAATCTTTAATCATTAAATCAACACAAAGGAAATTACTCATGCCAGAAGTAACCAAATATTTATGCCAATTTAAAACAGACAGAAATTGTGTTCAACCAAATGGTAATAGAGATACATGCAATATGTTCAACACTTGTTATTACCAATTCGAAGCAGACATAATTGTTTAGACAATTCGAAACCAATGAAATCATTTTCATGAATCAATTTCAATCGACACAAACTGTAACCGATCAAACAAATCATTCATATTCATTTAATACAAACGCAATATTTTATGTCGACTCAGCAATTAACAAAATTGTTTTTAAATCCAAAACTAATAGAGTTGTATCAAATCTGTCTTTGATACCAATCCAACTCATACAAATAATTATGCTAATTCAAGGCACGCAGTATTGTTTGCAAATCAAACCAAATAGAAAATGAATCGAACCAGTTTGGGGCCGACACAATCGTTTTGCAGAATCGTATCAATCAAAAAATAGCTACACGATTTTAGCAAACAAATCTTTTATACACGTCGAATGCAATCATAATCCAAACGAAAATATTTATTCAAAACGACACAGAATCATTTCTGGTAAATCGAAGTCAACAGGATTGTTTTGAATCTATTAAAAACAAATAGAACTAATTGAAAACAAACCCAATTGGTTATATTAATTCAACCAACTTGTAAAACAAAATCAATTTTGAAATACATACTTGGGCAGTAAGAAAATGCTTCGATCATGATAATTTTGAATTGACAAAGGTTGTTGTTGCTTCGACATTTCTGAAGACAATTGAACCGGTGGTTTTTTGTTTCTTCTCGTTGGCTTGTAGCCTGTCATTCTCCTTTGACAGGACTGTCACCCATTCCTCTAATGATTTGATTTTAGATTTCAACAGGGGGACGTCCATGTAATAACGTTCAAGCCAGGAATTACATTGAGTACACGATGGTTGATCGGGCTATTGGCATCACAGGCGAGGGTTCTTTCAAGTTACCAGGGGTTTCATTGTGAAGCTTGATTCCCGGGTAGTTTGGGTCGTTTTTGAGGCACGGAGGTAAGTTGGAGACATAGTCATAGAGTTCCATAGAGCATAGGCCATGAGAATAAGCGTATTCCTCAGTCAAGAAACGTTCAATTTTGGAGTCTGAGTCCTCGCTCAACACTATTGGCTTCTGATCAACGTTTTGCTTAGGTTTGTTCCTAGCACATTTGGATATCCATCGTGCGTTCTTATTTCCATTACTATTGACACTAGTATCACCTTTGCCTTTCTTCCTCACAGGCCTTTTGACGGCCTTAGTATTGCCTTTAGTACACGGGTCGGCCATGGTATCGGGTAGGTCCATGTTGGGGCAATCCGAGGGTTTGACAGGGGCTAGAAGGATATGAAGTGGCACGATTGGTCCAACCAGAGTTTCAGTAACCACAAACTTATCCACCTGGATAGACTCGGGAGTGGAAAAGCCATTCCTTGATAGGAAAGCTTGCCAACAATCACCACTATGGGTCAAATTGTGGACGATAATGAGTTTGATCAAGCAGTGATGGAAAAGGCTGCTATCAGCCTTCTCACGCTTGAATCGTTTGGAAATTTTGTAAATACCATGCAAGAGATAATGTGGCATATTCAGAGGGTAGCCTATAAAATTCATCAATAACCGAAGATGATACAGAAATACCAAGCCATAACGACCTTCGCAGGTCACAAACTGCTTAAAAATTGCCAAAAGATCGTGCCACCTGGGTTTGAGGGTAGTGATAGGCATACCTCTATCACAACTAACAATATTTCTTGATGTGAATAGGAGCAGCCATGACACCTCGTCTACTTTGGAATTTTTAAACCACCTTTTCCCTGTAGCTGGTAGTCCTGTAGCTGAGCTTAGGAATTCCTCATTTAGCTCGAGTTATATGTCTTCGACCTTAGCCCTGCATCCGTTGAAGGTGAGGGCGAACTGTTGGGCAACCGAAAGGTTGAAACCCTCAAATCTTTGGATAAACACCAGCCAGCCACTACTTTCCAAATCTTGACGAGCATTGTCGAACAACAGGAGTATTTGGCTACCATTAGGCTCTATGCGCACCACAGGTGCCATAGGCAGGAGCACACAGTGAGCCGGGTGAATGGTCAAGGGTTTGAACATGGTATTCGCAGGATTGAATAGCTCACAAGCTTACCCAAAAATCAACAGAGTTAACCCGGGATAGGGGGAAGGCACTAATGCCAAAGTGTGTGGGGGTGGTGGAATGAAATCAACCCATGCAAAATAGTCATATCCAAATGTACAACCGGTGGCGCATATGGTGATTTGAATCACTATTGTGTATGTTAAAAATAATTCCATTCAAACAAATAATGAAATCTATGGTAAGTCGACCCAAATGTTTGCACAAGCATAATGTTTGCATGGTTTAAAAATCAAAACAATGTTTCGAATAAGGATTTGACCATAAAACTTATACATTGTATGAAACTATTGAATCAAGGGTCTAATCACCATGTTAATGTGTTGATACAAAACCAATGCGCCAAGGAAATTGATCAAAGACTATAGAACATCAAACCACCAATGTATTAAGGACTCAATGAAAGTCATTATAATATCATCACAATCTTATAAAAATGAGATCATATTAACAACAAAAGAATTCCAAATGAATAAAGATTTTGGTGTCTTGCCAACTGTGTGACTATAATTGAATTGGAAATGTAATGAACACATAGACAAGAGTGACCATAATATTCCAGTGACGATTTTAATGCCATTGACGTGACTTAGAAATCAAAGTTTTCACACTTGTAGTCGTGAAGACAAGAACAAAGGCAGGTGTGCAAATGCGCAAAATAATAGCGTTGTTTTATTCAAAGATTGCGATGAAAATAAAGGGTTCCAAAACACTTGTGTAGGCAGCTTATAAGAATAGGGTAAAAATGTGAAATGGTTGCCAACAATGGTGACACACTGGTAGAAGCAGTTATCTCTGCCAAAAGAACAAATTCAGATTATGATAACAAGAATAATTCAAACTCAAAAACAACCAGAAAATTGTCTAAACATTATTATTAATAAAAAATTCCAGCACTGTTTAAAGGATGAAAACTGATAACAGTCTTAAGACAAGCGAACCACGATATTAAAGATAAAATCTCCAATACTGTTGACAGGGCCACTACTGCCAACAGGCGTCCATAGCCTCGATAGGGTTGCCATTTAACCCACTCTGATATCTGTATCCTGCCAAGAAGTTCCAGATCAGAATAAACGACATTTTAAGGTCAAGAGGTTTCATATTTACGAATTTTCATATACCCGACATTGCTTCGCTGCTAGCGGGCCTGTTCAGTACTCCGACGAAGTTGTCTTGGCGTCATGCATGCATTTATCCACTGCCAGCAGACCTGTTCAGCATCCCGACGGGTTTACAGGCACTTCCCACAGCTCTTTTATGACTTATTTTTTTAAAGATATATAATTGAGCGGGGTGACACTGAAAATTATGATATTTTAAACATATTTTTACAGACCTCAACAGAATTTTTAAAACTTTCCTTCATTAAGATTCAGATATGGTTTAATTGTAAAACTAACCTTCTAAGGCAGGGAGACATCTTCTGAGTTGTTCCCTTAAGGAACAGGGACAACGTAAGAAGATAATAGATGATCACGACAGGCTTTACTCATAGATCGAAATCAGTTAACTTCTTTCAAACAACAGTCTTTTCCAA
Organism: Picea mariana; assembly: GCA_032191745.1. Lineage (NCBI taxonomy): Eukaryota > Viridiplantae > Streptophyta > Pinopsida > Pinales > Pinaceae > Picea > Picea mariana. The sequence continues at coordinate 71,426 of JASDQU010820099.1, forward strand.
CACAGATGTAAATTTCAGAAGTATATAATTGATGTTTATACAATTTTTTCAACAGTCATTTCAGTGAAATAATTTTCTGTTTTCTTTGTCTGAATAGTTCAACATGTAGGTATGTGTATTTCCAAAAACAGATAAGCGTAAAGGAAAAATCAAAACCAAAACAGTAAAATAAAATCAAACAAAAGAAAAATATGTACATAATATACAAAGGGTTGTTATCAAGCGAAATATCTTTTCAGAGCTTGGCCATTCACCAGATAGGTGTCAGGCTGCCCCTCTAAATTCTGTAATCGGAAAGAGCTGGGACCCAATTTCTCAGCAATTAAAAACGGTCCAAGCCATAAGTTTTGAAATTTCGTCCCTTTCCCTCATGTGGTTTGTCCCATTTCAAGACAAGATCACCTACTTTGAAGTTCCTATCAGAGGCAGAGTTAGAATTAAACCAAGTTTTGACCACTAGTTGATGCTGATCTAACTTACGTTTATCTTGAGCTCTTACCTCTTCTAGTTTCATTAAAGCATTAATTTGATTTTCCAAAGGGGGACAATCTTCCTCTTGTATTTTTTGTGATAGTTGTAGTGAGGGAAGAAGAATGTGTGGTGGCGGAATTGCTTCTCTGCCATAGACGAGAAAGAAGGGAGAGTTACCTACAACAGTCTTTGGTGTTACCCTATCAGTCCAGATTGCATTTAACAGTGCATTGTGCCGGTTTTTGTGATTCTTAGATACCATTCTCTTGATAATTTTAATCAGATTCTTATTTGTTGATTCTGCCAATCCATTGCCCTGGGGGTAGTAACTGGTAGAATACTTCAATTTAATTCCTTTTTCTAAAGCGAACTCACTCATATCAAGAGAAGAAAAATAAGAAGCGTTATCGAATACTAAACAGTCAGGGATACCAAAACGAGTGATAATATTCGAATTTAAAAAGGCAATTACTTGACTAGTATTCACAGTTCTTAATGCAGCGGCTTCAGACCACCTGGTGAAATAATCTGTGGCTGTTATAATAAAATTATGTTGCTGTGAGGATGGCGGATTGATTGGACCTATAATATCAAGGCCCCACTGCTGAAAAGGAGAGTCTACAGAAACAAGCTGCAAAGGAAAGGCTGGCTTCTGTATGCGCCCGACTGCTTTTTGACAAATAATACACTTGCAACACAAGGCATGGGCGTCTCTAAAAAGTGTGGGCCAGTAATAACCAACTCTCAAAACTTTATGGGCAGTGGTGTAACCACCAAAATTCCCACCAGCTTCTCCTGTGTGCAACTCTAGTAAGACTTTTTCTACTTCGTCTTTCTCAAGACAGCGCATTAGTACGCCATCAAAATTTTGACGAAACAGAATACCATTAACCAAATGAAAGGAGGCAGATTTTAATATTAACACTCTTCTCTTAGTGGGATTTAGGTGATGGGGGGCTGACCCATGTTCAAGACAGAATTTTATATCGTCACACCAGGGACTGACAAAATTTTGTACACAACATATTGCATTTTGATTGTGCTGTCCTAGGTTTGACATATCGTTTTCTTCTTGTTGTCCTGCTGCTGAATCAACAACTAACTTGCATAACCCTTGGCCTCTCACTATCTGAGCTGGGGTAATTTCTATGTCGTACTCCTGTAGGGAGGTAACCTAGTTCACCCTCTTTTCGCCTAGTTCTTTATGCACTAATAGATTCCTGATAGCTGGGTAAGGGACAATAACTTTAGTCCTAGATTTCAAAAGATAAGACCAGAAGTGTTTGAATGCTTTAAAAACAACGTAGGCTTGCTGATCTACCGTTGGGTAATTGATTTCCATGCCTTTGAAAGCAGAGCTCATAAAGACAATGGGTACTTCATTGTTTTCAGCGTTCTTTTGAGTTAGGACTACAGCGTAGGAACGGTCAGAAGAAAAAGTGTAGAGCGTGAAGTCTTGCGAAAAGTCGGGGCTCATGAGAGAAGGAGCGTCTATTATGGCCTTCTTTATTGAATTAAAAGCTTGGTTTTTTAAGGGTCCCCAATGATATTGTGCGTCTTTCTTAATTAAATTCTGTAAAGGTCTGACCATTTCGGAGAAATTGGGGACGAATCTCCTGACAAAGTTTATCTGGCCTATGAAAGACTGCATAGACTTTTTGGATGTGGGAGGGGGAAGCTTCGAGATGACTTGAGTCCTTTCGGGGTCGATAATCATCCCTTTGCTTGACACAATAAATCTTAAGAGTTTACCTTGTTCTACTGCGAAGATAGATTTTTTAGGATTCAAGGAAATGCCGTATTTATGACATCGCTGTAGAAAGACTCTTAAATGAGCTAGATGATTGGTTTTGGTTTTGGAAAACATAGTAACATCATCTAAGTAACATCATCTGGAAAGTGGCACCGGCATTAATCAATCCAAAGGGTATTTTTCGATAAGCGTAGGTGCCCCATGGAGTGCAGAAGGTAGTTTTAAGTTGGTCTGGAGGAGACATCAGGAATTGGTTGTACCCTGAAAAACCATCCAATAAGGATAGCCTCTCAGAACCAGATACCTATTGAAGGATCTGTTCCATAGGTGGGATAGGATAGTTGTCTTTATCAAACGCTCTATTTAGGTTTCGGAAATCGACGCATAGTCGAATTTCCCCACTTTTCTTCCGGACAGGGACAAGGTTAGAAACCCATTGAGTGTGACTAATTGGGAAAATTATCTTAGCATTCAGGAGTTTATTTAATTCTTTTTTTACGGTAAGTTCGAGCTTAGGGTGCATTTTTCTTAATTTTTGTTGAAAGAAAAAGGTTTGGGGTTTCATAGGAATGACGTGTTGTATGATGTTAGGGTTGAAAGTTTTAAGGTCATCATACGTCCACACAAAAACATCTTTAAATTCTTTAAAGAATTTGATAAATGCAGCTTTTTCTTGTTCAGAACACCCCACCCCTAAATTAATGCACTGTGGATTGTCATTAGTTCCTAAGTTTACTTTTTCATATGATAACGAGGAACTATTGCTTTTACAGTTGACCGATTTTTTGAATTTATCTTGAAGATCGTAAAATTTCTCTAATATAAATACAGATTTAAGGATCGAATTTACCATGTCCAATGAAGATTCAGGAGTTCTCGGATTTGGTATTACCGTGAAATCACACAAATTGTCATCGTGAGTGCATTCGTCGATCACCACGCCTTGAAAATTTTCTTCCATATGCAGGAAGCTAATAATCTGTTGATCGTCATTGAAGACTCTCCAATTCATGATGTTGTCGGGAACGGATGGCCTGAACAACAGTTCGACGGAGAATGTGTTCGGGGACAAGCTTTTTGCAGGAAAGAGTTTGGAAGCTATGTTAGCTAATAGATCAGCTTCAAAATTATTCAATCTAGGAATAGAATTTATATTGAAATCAGAAAAATTATTCATCAAATTCAATACCTCGGATTGGTAGCTTTTAAGATGCAGAAACAGACAGTGGATAGAATCTCTTACCTGTCTAACCACGATTTC
>JASDQU010820100.1:1338-35070 GCA_032191745.1 Picea mariana
TAGAGGAGGAATCTTCTAGAAGTAGAACCTTCTAAGAAGTCCTCTTACATTTATTATATCTAACTACCATAGTGGGCCTTATTTAATAATATAGTGGACCTAGTCCACCTTACATTGAATGACCTCCACTATTATCACTATGGGCCCTCTGGGCCCCCCCACTACCTCTCCAGCTACCTTACAGTACACTTCGCCAACATATCGTTCCTCCTGTGAAATGTGAGGTTTTCATGCATTGGATTGAACGATACTATACTGATATCCCCATCCTCCAAGCTCAGATTAAAACACTCACATCTCACAGTGAATTACTGGCAAAATAAAATCATGACCTCAAGGCAAACGCGGAGAGACAAGCTAAACGCCTTAAGAAGATAGGTAACATTGTGATAAAAGACACAAACAATGTTAATGCCATAATCAATTCTGAGCTATTCTGATCCATGTTTAGTCGGTGGTTGAAATGGTAAAACGGTTTTTTCCCTCTTATTACATTCATCTTATATTTTTGAATCAAATCGGTTTAAAATTAGATTTATTTTTCCAAGATAAGACTGGCTACAAAATCTTTCAATTCTATAGCCAAGTCATTTTTAAAATAAAAAATTAGTAATTAGTTGTTAATAAATTATCTAACTTGTTCCTGTTTTGTTTTGAGGACATGATAGATCTTGATGCTGATTTTATGAGGTGGAACATGTTCTATTTAGATGATTAGTATCCATTTCCTATTTATTTTGTAAATAAGAAAAACTTTTATTAATTTTTGAAAAGAAACAATTCAGTTATGAGTGGATACATTCTTCTAACTGATATGTATGCAACCCGCTAATAGATATGTATGCAACCTGCTAATTGTTATGTATGCATCCTGCTAATAGATATGTATGCAACTTGCTAATAGATATGTATGCATCCTGCTAAGAGAGATATGTATGCAACCTACTAACAGATATATATTAGCAATGATAAAACACTTGCTACCTTTCACCCTCACGTTGCATAACTAATAAAACACTTGCTACCTTTCACCCAAGAAGTTGTGTGCTTCCTAGGTGATTCTTCTTTGTCTATTCTGGATTGATATACATCAACATTGTAGATGTATTGTGCTACCCTCTAACAGAAATATTTTTTTCCTGCTAACTAATATATATACATCCTTCTAATTGATATATATGCAACCTGCTAACTGATATGTATGCATCCTACTAATAGATATGTATGCAACATGCTAATAGATATGTATGCAGCCTACTAATAGAGATATGTATGCAACCTGCTAACATATATATATTAGCACTGATAAAACACTTGCTACCTTTCACCCTCACACTGCATAACCTATGTGAAGAAAGAGGTTCAACCTCTCTCTTATAAAGGAGTGGAGAGGTAGAGGGGAGAGGGCTTGAATTAGAAGTTTGATTGGATGCTTGTCATAACTCAGCTTTACACTTGAGGTCGAATTTAGAACTTGAATTTACACTCCAGTTAAGAATAAATCTCTCCCTTGTGACTTGGAAATTCATGTGAACTAACTTAGCATGCACATGTCATACATGCATGCAATGCATGTCATGCATGTAACATGCATGTCATGCATGTATGACATGTCATGCATGTCATACATGCATGCAATATGCAACATGCAACAAAAACTTGAGAACTTGACTTTTATAACTCGACTTATTACATGGAAATTCAAATTTCTTCATGGTGGATAAGGTTACACATGTCAATGCACTAGATCAATGCATTTACATCATTTGCAATTGTAGATTTTAACCTTGTACAATATTTACTGCAAAGATATTTTTAGTAAAAGAACAGAAAATATACAATGGAAAATACACACATTACATAGATATTTTTCCCCTGGAAACATAAACCAGGAAAATCAACATATTCAATATTCATCCACAATCATACATTATTTACAATAAAATATACATATAGGAGCCAACAACATCCAAAAACCTAACCCAATGACCTGGATTAGTCAAGAACCCTAATTCCTTAACCATAAATAGAAAACCATCGAAAAAAACCATGTGCCGAAAAACCACTCAACAATAGACATGAAAATCAAGGTGACACGAAAAATGAGGAAAAAATATGACACGTTTCTTGAGGAAAACAATTCTTCTGGGCGCTGCCCCCGAACCCTTCCATGCCCAACGCAATGTAGAAAACATTAGGGATATTCGTGTAAATAATATATAACATACCCAACATTCTCCCACTTGTTTTCTTTGCTTATAGGGGGTTACAAGGTTACATAATCAACAATCCAAGATAGCAATGCCCATAGATCCTCTGCACCAAGAGAACTTCTCAAGGCTCAAAGATTTTGTTAATGAATCTAAAAAATTATTCAAAGTGTACACCTTCATCAACAACACTTTCTTTTCTTCAACCATGTCTCTCGTAAAGTGATATTGAACATCAATATGCTTTGTCTTTGAATTATAAGTCAGGTTCTTCACCAGAAAAATTGCACTCTGACTATCACAATTTATTCTTACAGCTTGTTGTATCAACCCAATACCTGAACACAATCTTTGTAACCATATTTCTTCCTTAATTTCATGAGTGGTTTCCATGTATTCAACTTCGGTAGTTGAAAGTGCCACTACAGACTGTATTTTGCTCATCCAACTGATTTCTCCTCCAAACATGTTAAACAAATACCTGCTTGTATATCTCCTATGATCCATATCTCCAACTCAGTCTGCATCAACAAAACCATGTATGTCCAACACTCTGTCAAATCCTGGTCTTCCTTGATAGCACAATACATAGCTAGAAGTGCCATGAAAATACCTAAAAACCCTTTTTACTATTGTCCAATGCTCCTTCCTTGGTTTTGACATATACTTGCTCAAAACTCCCACTGCATGTGCAATGTCCATTCTAGTACAAACCATTGCATACATCAAACTTCTACCTTCACTCACATATGGAACACAACACATTTCCTCCTCCTCTTCTTGTGTCTTGGGACATTGGTCCGCATATAACTTTACACCAACAAGAATAGTTGACCCTGACCAGTTTACATTATTTCATATTAAATGTCTGCAATATTTTCTCGACATATTTTCTCTGATTTAACCAGAGTTTCCTCTTTTCTCAATCTCTTTTAATTTCCATGCCCAAAATGAAATTTGTAGCACCAAAATCCTTCACGTCAAATTTACATGACAACTGATTTTTAACATATTGATAATCTCCTTGTTGTTTCCTATCAACAACATGTCAACCACATACAAGACCAAATAAATCAAATGATCACCAATTAATTTAAAATACACAAAATGATCCTCTTTGCTTCTTGTGAAGCCAAGTCCCAGCATATAAGTATCAAATTTTTTATACCACATCCTTGGTGATTGTTTTAAACCATACAAAGACTTTTTCATCTTCCATACCAGCTCCTTTGATCTAAACTCAGGGGTGATTAGTTTCCAATAATTGGTTGATTCTATCACTCCTTCAAAAGGGCCATTTATAGATTGTTTTACTTGAGTGATTTGCAATTAAAGGTAAAGTTGAATTCTTATGATCTTGAATCGAAATTGAATTAAAGTCTCTGTAAATTCTTTATGTGTTATATGTCATGCTTGTATTTACTGATCTATGTGCAGAAATTCATGAAAGTAAACATAAGGACAAATACACATAAGATATATGACACTTCCGTTGATAACGGAGTTCACCCGGTGTGGGCTACATCTCTGGGTCATGCTCCAAAGCCTGATGTTAGCGTCGGAAGTCACTCCTAGATTTCTTACAGGAGCAAAGCCCGACACCCATCAGTTTAATGTCACAATTTGTTTATAAAGGGGTGATCAAATGGAGGTAAACTCGGAACAATATCATCTCAACTCTGAAACTAGGCCAGGCAAGCATGGGCGAGTGAGGTCTTAGATAAACTCCAAATAGTGAGTTGTAATAAGGGTGAGAAGGTAGAAGACTTGCATGAGAAGAGTGCAGGGGTCTGTTATAAACAACATGTTTCTAACAGACTGTGAGAAGAAACGTCCAAAGGCAAGATCTTCTTACATTTGAACGCAGAAGACCAAAGAACACAATAACGCAACAACAAATCATTTATCATAACATTACTGCAACAATTCATGCGAATCATTCAATCATGAACTCTCTGGTATAAGGCGGAAACATAGACGGAACAGGAAAATTGTTTGTCATAAAACAAGAAATCTCAAACACAGATGCATAACCATGGAACTAGAAAGATCATTAAAACTTTACAGTCGGGAGCTTTGCTCTACCATCGATAGATACAAAAATGATGAAAACGCCTACATATACTCAAAAAAACAACAACAACATAATCGAGACGTTGCATTAAAATCTTTGCGTCTGCATGACTTCTGACAGTCGACACCTGCATTCTCTGAATAATTGTGCAACTTACGACAGACGCAATCGAACTCCTGATAGTTCCATTGGCGAATCGACGTGCCTTTAATTCATTGTCGGACTTTCCCATTATGACAGAGGCGATGTCTAACCACCACCAACTACCTGAATAACTACTTCATTGGGATTGTGGATGGTCCAGCCAACTCGGCACCTTTGGGACATGGATGACCCCTCACACTGCCACCTGTATTAGCTAAACGACCTGATGGATAGGCGTGGAGGCCAGCACGAAGGATAGGGCGCATAACGGGGGTGGTGGCGCTAAGACTATGAGGGTGAGGCGAGAAATGATGAGGTGTGGAAGGGGAAGACACACGGAGGAGGACAATAGACAGTCAGGATAGGAGATGGGGTATAATGGGCACCTTATTTATAGGGGGCTGATGTGGAGGGGAACGGGACACGTGGTAGATGATGAGTGGACGTTGAGGTGCAGGATGGACCATATGGATGGAAAGAGGAGAGGCTAAAGGGAAAGGACCCTACCACATGGCCAGGTGGGGAAAAGGTGGCAAGGAGGGAAATGGCGTAAAATGTGACACGACGGGGAAGGGGCCCACAAGATTAAACAAAGAAAGGCAGTGGGAGCCTGAATCGCCTGTGTGTCGCTGATCTGGGCTTTCCAATCACAGCCGTCGAGAATATGCACCCTGGATTCCGGACCCCCCCCCCCTCCACTTAAAGGTAGAAAGGCAGAGGGGGTCCGGAATCGCCTCGCGCGCCGTTGATCTGGGTGCTTTGATCTCGACCGTTGAAGAAGTGCACCCCCGATTTCGTACCCCCCCCCTTCGCTTAAAGGTAGAAAGGCGGGGGGGCTCTGGAATCAGATGCGTGCCGTTGATCTGGGTGCACGAAATTCAGCCGTCGAGAGTTGATTTCCAATTAAACACAGATGCATTTGTGTCCTGGACTTAGGACAAGTGGGTTCTTAACCCATTCTTTGCATTCTAACCCCCTTACAAGAAATATCGCTAACATTTGGCTCCAAAGGGGGATAGAGACGTCCTTGTGATGCTCTAAGAACACTTCTGCAGATTTAGTGCCTTGTTGTTGGGCTATGGAGTCATTTATTATGCTGAAAACAAAAAACAATATTTACAAGAAACAAAAGAGCTGATTGCGGCTCACAAAAAACATTTTTTCAAGAAATGCCCATTCACTGGGCCACTAAAAACTTTTTTGCCTTCCAGATCCTGCAACCTGTAAGTGTTATTTGAAAATACTTCAAGGATCTTCAAAGACCAAAACCAGAGGGCATCAAACTTACTGTGCTTGCCCCTGTCCTGCCTGGGTGCATCCCATTTGAGCACCAGGTCACCCTGCTCAAATTCTTTCTTTATGCTCTTCCTTTCAAAAGCCTGCTTGATCTTCTGTTGATGATCATAGGCCTGGTCCATGACCCGTTATCTGATCTGCTACACTTCCACTATCTGATGAATCCTTCTGACCATATGGTCAGGCTCTCCTTCGAGGTCCTGGAGGAACTTCTCCACAGATAAGGCGAGTTGGGTAGGGAAAACAACCTCGGTTCCATAAACGAGGTGAAAGGGTGAGATGCCCAGGGACTTCTTTGTTGTCACTCGATCAACCCATAGCACAAATTTGAGCTTTGAATCCCATGCCCTTTTATTGTCTTCCAATAATTTCTTTATGAGCTTGATCAGGCTTTTATTGGAAGACTCTACCAGTCCATTTCCCTGAGGATAATAGGGGGTATAGTGAATCAGTGAAATCTCAAACTGTTCACAAAACTTGACCAGAGGCTCAGACCTAAAGGGGGCGGCATTGTCAGTGACAATCCTGCTAGGGCAGCCAAATCTCACTATGATGTCTTCCAGGAAGCTGATAATTACTTTGTGAGAAGTGCTCCTGGTGGGGACAGCTTATATCCATTTGGTGAAATAATCCGTTGCAGTCAGGATCCATCTGTGCTGGAAACTTGAGGGAGGATGAATTTCTCTAATGAATTCCAATCCCCACTGCTGGAAGGGTGCTAAAACCACTACAGGATTTAATGGCAGAGATTTGAGCTGCTGCTTTCCTGAGAACTTCTGCAATTTGATGCAAGCTCTGATTTTTCTGCAGACATCAGGGAACAAGGTGGGCTAGTAATACCCAGCTCGGAGGATCTTATAGGATGTGGCCTTCCAGAAATGATGACCTCCACAAAGGCCACTGTGGAAATCAAATGTAACCTGTTGTGCTTCTTGTGGGTTCAAGCACCTTAAAAATACCCCAAAAGGGTCTTTCTAGTACAAGGTTTGGTCAATGAAGCAATATCTGACCGCTTTGAGCTTTAGAGCTCTTGCCTTTCTTTTTTCCATGCTATCAGGGGGCCTCAACTCTTGTAGAAAGTACAAGATACCCTTGTACCAGGGACATGCTGCTAGTGATAAGATGGTCTGAGAATTCTTTCCAGATGACTCAGCTTGCTCATTGATGAAGTTAATCCCCAAATCTTTGCAATTGGATTCAGCCAGCAGCTTGGCCAAACCTTGCCCCTTTATCAACTTGGTGGGCTTGATCTCCAGATCAAATTCTAGGATCTTGGTGATCCATTTACCTCTTCTCCCATCTATGTCTGGCTGTATGAGGATGTCCTTCACAGGGGCCGCAGGAACATATGCAATGATCCTTGAATGTAGGACATAGACTCTGAAAGATTTGAGGGCTTTCACTAGAGCATAGGCCTGCTTCTCCATGATCTTGTACCGGAGTTCAGCATCTCTCAACACCTTGTTGTAGAAGGCAATAAGTTGCTCTCACCCTTGATCGTTTTTCTGCAACAATACTATTGCTACTGTATCACAAGAAGCAAATGAGAAAATCAAGAAATCTTTAGAATAATCAGGACTGATTAGCACAGGTGCTTCAGTCAATGCCCTCTTTATTTGGACAAAAGATTCCCTAGGTTCAGTAGTCCATTTCACTTCATTTCCCTTCCTGAGCATGGTTGTAATGTGTTTCACTAACTCAGCAAAATTAGAGACAAATCTTCTCAGAAAATTTATCTTCCCCAAAAAGGCCTGAACTTCCTTCTTAGATCTGGGAAGTGACAGGGTTTGAAGTGCTTCTACCCTACTAGGGTCGATCCTTACTCCCTCTGCTGACACTATATGGCCTAATAGCTTCCCCTCCTTCATAGCAAACAAAGATTTCTTGGGGTTTAAGGATAGGCCAAACCTCCGACACTTCAGGAAAACCTTCTTTAAGTGGCAACAGTGCTCCTTATCTGTCCTGGAGTAGATTGTGATGTCGTCCAAATAGATCACCACAAACTGGTCCTTTTCCCTGATGAAGGCTATGTCCATGGCTCGCTGAAATGTTTCTCTTGCATTCATCAGTCCAAAAGGCATTTTGGAATACATGAATGTGCCCCAAGGAGTGGTGAAGGTTGTTTTTTCCCTATCCTCAAGCATGACTGATATATGATTGTAACCAGAAAATCCATCAATCATGGATATTCTAGATGCGCCAGTGACCTTCTGCAATATGTGTTCCATGTTGGGCAGGGGATAATTGTCTTTCCTCAAACTTCTGTTTAGGTTCCTGAAATCAACACAGAGTCTGACTTCCCCACTCTTCTTTCTTACTGGAACCAAATTGGCCACCCAATCGGAATATCTCAAGGGGACAATGATTTGGGCATCCAACAGCTTCTTCACCTCTTTCTCCATGACAGGTAGCAACATGGGATTTATCTGTCTCAGCTTCTACTTGAATGGCTTAGCCTCTTCTTTCAGTGGGATCTTGTGCTCAATGATAGATGTGTCATACGTCTTGAGGTCTTTGTAGGTCCATGCAAACACATCAGCAAACTCCCTCAGCAACTCGGTATATTCAGCCCTCTGCTCCTTGGTCAAACTCTTTGACAACTTGACAAATTTAGGTTCCTATGGTGTGCCTATGTTTCACTCAGCTGTGTCAGCATCGTCACCTGCAACTTTACCCTTTATTGCCACATCATTTCCATCGTACAATCTCTCTAACGGGATTAGTGCTCTCGGAATGTAGTTGCTCGGTAGCTGAATAATCTGATGGTCAGCAATTTTATTTAAGAACTCCCCAGGCTGATGGTCGCTTTCCATGTCGGGATCCTCATCTATGTGCAACGCAAAAAAGTCATCAATGGATTGGAGAAATTTCTCGATTTCCAGAACATATTCAAATACCTTCCAATGCTTGACATTGTCCAGTACAGAGGGTCTATATTTTATTTCAACATCAGGTTTAACCATAGGTGGCAGGGGAAATTCGAGTAAACTAGCTGAGACAACTAAAGAATTGGCTGAAGTATTTTCCTCCCTCGGAATGAAAGAAATATTAAAAGCTAGGAAGAAATTATCAACTAGGTCCCATACCTCATTTCTGTAATTCTTGAGCCGGGGATTTCTAGCACGATAGGCATTTCTGACATGCTGGATAATCAACTCAGCATCTCCAAATATTGTTATCTCTTTAATTCCCATTTCCTTGGCAGCCCTCATACCCAGAACCAGAGCCTCATATTCTTCCACATTGTTGGTGATTTCGAATTCCAGCTTGAATGACAAAGATATGGTCTCTTGGCAAGGCGATATGAAAACCACTCTGGCACCTTCACCTACACTGGAGGAAGCTCCATCAAAGAACATCTTCCAAACAGAGGTGGTTGGAGGAGGTATCTCTTGATTAAGAATGGGCTGCTTTTTGATCTATAAAGGGGCCTCAGGAGTAAGAGTAAGTTGCAGTAGACTGAAACCTAAATCAGTGTCCAAGGCAAAAATGGGATGGTTGGTGGGAGCCTCATCACTGATTATATAGGCCAATTGGGCTTCTCTGTATAACCTCCTGTGTTCCCCTCCAAAAACAGGAATGGTGGCATATGTGAGATCCATCTATAATGTTCCTCCAAGTCTCTTAATCCAAGACCTTGATAACAGCATGCCAAACTTGGGGGGAACATCGGCCACTACAATATCCATGACCACACTTTTCATGGGTAGTTGAAACAAGGTTACCACCAGGTGTTTAATAACTCCAAGACACTAAACTCTCCTGGAGTCAAAGGAATAGAGGTCATGGTAGGCTCGGGTGACTTCTATTCCTAACTCTTCCATGACAGTTTTGGGCATGAGGTTGTGAGAGGCCCCTGAATCCATAAGGCAATTATGCAGCACTTTATCATGTATATTCAGGGAAGTGTAGAAGGGAGGGGATGAATCATCTATGTCTTCTACCATGGGACCTGGGACAACTGCTGGCCTTTCATATTGGAGGTTGGTGGATTCTGTGGGAGGGCATGAGGCTTCAGACCGCAAAAGCTCAGAGAAGCATTTTTTGAATTCTTCATGTTTGATAAGATCGGTGAGGGGCACAGGGATCCTGATCTTTTGAATCTCATGCTCGAAATTAAAAGAAGATGTGAGCTTCAAAATTTCTCTTATTTCAGGAACATGATTGTGGACAATGGGAGAGAGGGGTTGAGCCTTCTTACCTCTGTGACTGTCTGCTACTTCATTAGCAGGTTTCTCTGTTCTAGTGGACTACCCAGGAATATCAGGTGTTGCTGCCCTTTTGTCGGACCTCAGGTTATACCTGCCTCGGCCGCCGCTAGCCTTGTCTCCCTTGCTCAATTCATTTAGCTGACTGTCCATGAGAGAATCTTCATAAGATGTTTGAGTGAGATGAGGGAAAGGAGGAGTATCTTCTAAGAAGTGAATTTTAGGATCAAGTTCTTTTGTTTCTCTTTCTTCCTCACCGGCCACCAAATTGTTCTGAAAAGGGGGCTGAATTATTTGGTATTCTCTGTCTCTTCCTCTCTCTCTGTGCATAGTCGGGGGAGCAATATTATTCGGCCTTCTGAAACCTCCTTTGTTTTCGGTGCTTTGAGGGCCCTTGTACATTTGCTTCCTTTCCACCTTCAATCTCTCCATCTCTTCAGATAGAAACTTCATCATCTTGGTCAGTTCATCCACTTGAGAGTGGGGTATTGATGAGCCAGAAGGTGAGGCTTCAGATTTTCTCTTTCTTCTGTTTGCGTCTGCCTTGTTTCTTAGTCTATCGGCTGCTAATATGTTGGATTCCACTTCTATGGCCGCATCTTGCATTTGAGCCAAAGAGGTGTCTCTTCTTTCTCTTAATAGAAGACATAACTCAGGGTCGAATGCACCGACATAAGAAATTTGGGCAGATGCTTCTGAAGGCTTTATCTCTGCAGGAATCTTATTATACATTCTATTGAATCTTTTGGAGAAGTAAGAGACATACTCTCCTTCCATTTTCTTCAGAGACCCAAACTCTGTCATGTAATACATGAAATCCTTCCTATCTCCCCACTGCCTTAGGAAAATACTATCCAAGGCTTCAATCCCAACAATAGATCCAGGGGCTAATCCTCTAAACCATTTTCTTACCTCACCATCCAGGCTCTGGACAAAAAATCTCATCCAGACATCTTCATTTTCAATGTTCAAGTTATCTGCATAATTGTAGAAAGCGGCCAGGTGCTCTTCTACGGTTATGTCCCCTTCCCCAGTGAACTTGGGCATGTACTTCAAATAGTCTCCAACAGGGAGAGGATGCATAGGTTGGGGTAGGACTAAGGGAGCATATCGGGCAGCAACTATGGCGTCCATTCTATTTGGAGGGGGATTAGCACCAGCCATAGAGATATTAGGTGGAGGAGAATTCAGAGGAGAGAGAGATCGCGAAGGGGCTACTGGGAGTGAGTCCCAAAGTGGAGTCGAAAACAAAAGAGGATTCAAGGAGAAAGCTAATGAAATCAATTCAGCCTGAGCTCCTCTTTGTGCAGGAGTGGGGAAATCTTCTACAGTCCCGGGTCTACGCTAAGGAACAACTTCAGAGGAGAAGGGAGTGACAATAATTTCTCCCCCCAATCCCAGACCAGGAGGGGAAAACTCAGCGGGAACGCTCCCAAAATTCAAAAAATGAGAAACTTCTGAAGGAGGTCTATTAAGAAACTAAGGAGGAGAAAAAGGAGTTCTCACAGAAGGAGATGACGGATTACCTGTTTCAGCAATGGAAACTTCTTTTGCAGAGCTTTTTCCTCTTCTGAGAACCACCTCTAGGTCAGCTTCAGGCATAGCTAGAGGCAGTTGTGGATGAGACCGTGTGTGTCTGCCTCTGAAAGGCAAAACTAACAGAGAAGGTTCTCCCTAGCGGAGTCGTCACAATGGAGTCGCCAGGTGCACAGTAGCAATATTCAAGTTCTGATATCTAATGCACCTTAAGAATCAACTGATCGTTGTCGTTCAATCCTAGGGAAAATATTCAACTTCATCCCCGGCAACGGCACCAAAAATGTTAGCGTCAGAAGTCACTCTTGGATTGCTTATAGGAGCAGAGCCCGACACCCATCAGTTTAATGTCATGATTTGTTTATAAATGGGTGATCAAATGGAGGTACACTTGGAACAATATCGTCTCAACTCTAAAACTAGGCCAGACAAGCATGGGCGAGTGAGGTCTTAGATAAACTCCAAACAGTGAGTTGTAATAAGGGTGAGTAGGTGGAAGACTTGCATGAGAAGAGTGCAGGGGTTTGTTATAAACAACAGGTTTCTAACAGACTGTGAGAAGAAACGTCCAAAGGCAAGATCTTCTTACATTAGAACACAGAAGACCAAAGAACACAATAACGCAACAACAAATAATTTATCATAATATTACTGCAACAATTTATGCGAATCATTCAGTCATGAACTCTCTGGTATAAGGCGGAAACAAAGAAGGAACAGGAAAATTGTTTGTCATAAAACAAGAAATCTCAAACACATATGCATAACCATGGAACTAGAAAGATCATTAAAAATTTACAGTCAGGAGCTTTGCTATACCATCGATAGATACAAAAATGGCGAAAACGCCTACATATACTCAAAACAAAAACAACAACATAATCGAGACATTGCATTAAAAGCTTTGCATCTGCATGGCTTCTGACAGTCGGCACCTGCAGTCTCTGAATAATCGTGCAACTTACAGCAGACGCAATCGAACTCCTGACAGTTCCATCGGCGAATCGACGTGCCTTTAATTCATTGCCAGACTTTCCCATTATGGCGGAGGCAATGTCTAACCACCACCAACTACCTGAATAACTGCTTCATTGGGATTGTGGATGGTCCAGCCAACTCGGCACCTTTGGGACGTGGACGACCCCTCGCACTGCCACCTAGATTATCTGAACGGCCCGATGGATAGGCTTGGAGGCTAGCACGAAGGATAGGGCGCATAACGGGGGTGGTGGCGCTAAGACTATTAGGGTGAGGTGAGAGATGATGAGGTGTGGAAGGGGAAGACACACGGAGGAGGACAACAAATGGTCAAGATAGGAGATGGGGTATAATGGGCACCTTATTTATAGGGGGCTGACGTGGAGGGGAATGGGACACATGGCGGATGATGAGTGGACGTTGAGGTGCAGGATGGACCATATGGATGGAAAGAGGAGAGGCTAAAGGGAAAGGACCTTGCCACATGGCCAGGTGGGGAAAAGGTGGCAAGGAGGGAAATGGAGTAAAAGGCAACACGACGGGGAAGGGGCCCACAGGGTTAAACGAAGAAAGGAAGCGGGAGCCTGAATTGCCTGTGCATCGCTGATCTGGGATTTCCAATCGCAGTCGTCGGGAAGATGCACCCTGGATTCCGGACCCCCCCCCCCTCCGCGTAAAGGTAGAAAGGCGGAGGGGGTCCAGAATCGCCTCGCACGCCGTTGATCCAGGAACTTTGATCTCGACCGTTGAAGAAGTGCACCTCCGATTCCGGACCCCCCCCCTACACTTAAAGGTAGAAAGGCAGGAGGGCTCCGGAATCTGATGCGTGCCATTGATCTAGGCGCGCGAAGTCCGGCCGTCCAGAGTTGATTTCCAATTAAACACGGACGCATTTGCGTCCCGGACTTAGGACAAGTGGGTTTTTAACCTGTTCTTTGAATTCTAACCCCCTTACAAGAAATAAGGCTAACACCTGACCACTTAATTCTCATCACTATAATCATGTCTCTCCTTTACAAATTGTAAGGACAAAGTCCTTTTTCAGTGACGACAACAAGAGATTGGAATGTGATCAAGAATGTATACAAGCTTCACAAGTTCTCATGTTCATGAGGCATCCATGATGTTGTCATGGAGATCATTCCCACATACTCAATACATAAAAAGATGAAGAATAAAAGATGATCCCCGTCAACATGGATCCATCAAATGCCTTAGATCTGCTTCTTAGATCCAATCATAAATATGCATCCCATACAAAGATCTCGAAACTACGAGATTTAGAACTGCTTCATTGGCCACTTATCATGCAAGTGCCACAATTTATCTATCACATGTAACTGATTGGTTTGATGTGGAAAAAGAGAAGAAAATAAAAGATAGAAGGAATAAGTTGTTCATGTGGCCTTGCTGCAGCCTCTCCATGCTTCTTCAAACATGTAACATGCATGTTATGCTGCAAAATTTAATGAGAAAAAAGAATAATGAAAAGCATGCTTACATTGGCTTCTCCAGAACTTAGCTTGCTAATCTGAAGCTCTGCTGCAAAAACAAACCTCACCATTGGATTCGCATTGCCATAAATCCTCTCCATCGGACACAGGAACCTCTAGGCCTCCTCTGGGCCTCTATCTCGATTTGCATGCAACTCTGTGCAATTAATGCATAGTACTCTACATTAAAATCATGTCTCTTTACGTATTCATACGGGCGGGGCATGATCCCTCTCTATCGTTCATTAAGAAAGAACCTTCTAATGAAATGTTTGGGCGGAGTTACCAAATGGGTGGCTAGCCCAATTGGTTGGCGGATTTGTAATAAAGGTAAGTGGTTGGGGAGATCTCGGGGTCAAGCCCACAGGCCTCCCCTTTTGGCACCCATTCCAGCTATTAACCAAAAAATTATATAAAAAACTCCAACCAACTTTATCCTTTTTCCAAACTTGGCATATCCGCTAAATACTGCACCAAAATGGTGGAAACTCTGCACAAATTTATCGGACCACTGCTAGATATGGTGGACCTACGCTAACTTTGGCAGATCTGTTGTTAAATTTGGTGGATCACTGCTACCTTGGAGAACTGTTGGGGAATCGTCGCTACCTTAGAGAACTTTTGGGGAATCATTGTTAGTTTGGCGAAACCACCATATATAGCAGGACCTCCACCAAATATAGCAGGACCTCTGCCAAATATGGCGGGGTTTGCTATATTTTAATTTTTGCAAATTCGGTCACATGCCCTCATTGGGAATTTTGGGGGTGCCACATGGCACCCTCTAATTGGGCCATGTGGCAACCAACTATTGGCTCATTGTTGTCTAGTCACCTACTGACGTCACCTGCCACATCATCTGTATGGATTGCTGCATCATCCTGCCACATCACTATAGAGACTGCCACGTCATCCTACCACGTCATCTGTATGGACTACCACATCAGCCTGCCACATCACTGTATGGAATGTATGAACTGCCATATCATTATACGGACTTCCATGGGCACGATCTGATTGGTCCACAGATTGGCCCGAAAATGCCAAATATGAGTGACATGTGGCAGTCTCTGTTGCTTCCACGTCACCATGATGATGTCATGATGATGTTAACATGAAACATGTCACATCCTACACATTCTAGATATGTTGTGTGGATGTTTATTTCATACGTACTGATGTTGAAGTTAGCAGTACGAATGATGACTTATCCCCCTGCTCACTGGGATAGGTTAACCAAACTTTGACTGTGAGTATCTTTCAATCTGTAACTGTGTTTGACGAGATGTTTTCATCGTTGGAAATCTTGTGACATGCTCTTCACAATCATGTAATTTTAAATGAGGTTTGGGAACTTTGAATTTTCCCATTTATCTACCTGTTGAGGCCATTCTAGGCCTCTTGGGACACTTCTGAAACTTATGTGATGTTCCCTAGATCCATCCAGATCATTCTTTCCCTTTACAACAAATCCTTTTGGTTGTTTCGTATATATTTATTCTCCCAGATCCCCATGTAGGAATGTTGTATTCACATCCATTTTTTCTACTTCACAATCAAAAGAAACAACAACAGATAACAAAAATATTATAGAAGTTAACTTGGCAACAGGAGAAAAAATCTCACCAAAATCAACTTTGTATATCTCCACTTTACCTTATGCATTAAAATTATTTTTAAATGCCCATTTGTTTCCAATGGGATTTCTTCTAGTAGGCAACTCCACTAGATCTCAAGCCTCATTCTTATCCAAGGATGTCATTTCTTCATCCATGGCCTTTTCCCAAGGATCCTCTGAATCTACTTCCTTCCTAACTGATCCAAAAAGATCTTTTAAAGTCTATGGTTGAGTTTTAAAAACATCAGTTCATTAACCATTTAGGAAATTGATGAAAGAGGAAAAATTAATTATGAAACACGACAGCCATAACAACATATACAGATCAGGAAATAAGCACAAGAATGAGCAAACCATAACAACAAAAGGTCTTAACAGAGTTCGGCAATCTCGCCTATGTCTCTGGGCCTTTGTCTTAGTGGGTGAGGCTTTCTTATTTTTTTTCAAAGCTTAAAAAGTACATCATAAAAGTGCCTAACGGATTGCAAAATTATTTGGTTGTGTTTTGCTAGATCTCAAGAACCCATCAAAACTGGTGGCATCGAAAACGGATGAACGAAGCTCCCAGAAATGGACTGTAAAGTTGCTCTCCTCAATGGCTCCCCTTCATAAAAATGGATTTGTCTTTTCAATTATTCATCATTTCCCCATTCTGAACCTCTCCTTAGGCTACCAAGAACATCTGGTTTATATAGGCTCGAAGTGGGTAACAAACTCCCAATTTCCCCCCAAGATCTAGCCTCAAAAAGAGCTCCAGATCCTCCAATAAAGGCCAAAATCTCTCAAATAGGGTCAAAAACCCAAAATAAATTAAAATATTTAAAATATGGTCAAAATAAGTTAAAATATTTATTATATGGTCAAAAACCCAAAATTGGAAAATAAGAGGGTGCAAACCCTTTTCTCTCGGCCCCTAGGCATATGGGACGCTGCCATATGGCCCTGGTCTAAGTTGGCATGCTGGTCTAGCCCTTAAGCGTCGTCCCCTAGTCGTTGGCATGGACATATGGCCCCGACTCTATGCTTCCACATGCTCAAACTTTTATATTAGCCCCTGGTTACACCTTTGGTTACGCGCCTTGGTCGGTGGGCTAGCCCAACCAACCAACGCTAACCCACATATCCATACTAAACATATAGGTAGGTGCTTATGTATGGTCACATGTGATAGCACCAAAACCAGGGGTTAACAACATGTAATAACTCATGTTCCATGGATAGTGTAACGATTATATGGAAAAGGGTAGTATGGTTTACGTCGGGGCTAGGGCTAGGCCCCAACCCTTAACTACCCCTAAATTACAATGAAACAAGCTTAAATATTTAAATCACACAATAATTATTAAGTACTAATTTGGGCGAGCTGGTAGCCCGAACCTGCCAAGTCTCATCGCTTGGACCAGACGTCATGGGTTCGACTCCCCAGGAATCCATACAATTTTTCCAATCATTGACCAATGTAGGAGTGCCATGTGGCAGCCCAGGATTGGGCTACATGGCACCATTACACTTGCTCACTAACTGCCATGTGTCATAGCATGATTTGACCACTTGTCTATCCAGTCAGCATGCCACTGTACCTTCCATGTCACTATATGGCCATACGACCTATATCGTCAGCTGTCAGGTCGACACTGTATGGACTACATAGTCATCAAAGTTTTGCTTGTTTGGAAAAACAAAGAGAACACGATATCTTTCACATACGATGTCTGTTTGAGCCCGTTAAAGTTGAATTGGGTTCGTAACGATGAGGCCTATGCACACATCCATTTTGAAGCAATTCTGATCACTTTGATTTTTAGGCCTTCCTGGACCCATTTTAGTTCCTGGATCCATTCTAGATCACGTCTCCCCACTAAAGACCTTTTGGTCCTCCAAAAGGATACTAGCCAGTCACCAATTGCAGGATAGGCCATCCCACTTGTTCTTTGTCTTTAAACTCTGTTCTCTGCACCTGTCTCATCAAGATCAACTGTAAAACAACCATGATAACTGACAGCATATTGTTAGCCACTTGTACTTTGTCACATCTTACTTACGACACTATCATTTATGTTGACAACATTACTAATGATAACATCAGAAATATGATTGCAAATGAGATGATATGTTTGTAATACTTACACACCATTAGCTTATCTTGAAGAAAAGTATGATTGAAATTCCGTTCTACAATCATCTCATGTTCTTGCTTAAGATCAATTACTTGATTTGGCACAATTATAGGTGTGTTTCTTGCTTGAGTTGCCTTCCTTAATTGTTCCATTGTTTGAAGAGATTGATTTTCTTTTAAGTGATGAGCATGTACAACATATTCCTTGACTGCTTTGATTAAGTGATATTGATTCTATTCCCTGTAGAATATTTCTTTGCGATCATACAAATAAGGACTTCCTAAGACCATTCCACATTCATTTAGTGGCACCACATCATCCACAAACTTAGATGAAATTGCAAAATTTAATGTGCATTTCTTTGTTATGTGCAATTTAGGATTGTTTATTATTCATTTAAGTGAGTAAGGATTGTACGAACTTCCATGGGCACGATCCGATTGGTTCACGGATCAACCTAAAAACGCTAAATATGAGTGACACGTGGTAGTCTCTGGTGCTTCCACGTCACCATGATGACATCAACATGAAACGTGTCGCATCTTGTGCATGACACATATGTTGTATGGATGTTGATGTCATCCGTACTGATGTTGAACTCAGCAGTATAGATGATGACTCATCCCCCTGCTCACCGGGCTAGGTTGACCAAACTTTGACTGCAAATATCTTTCAATCTGTAACTTCGTTTGATGAGATGTTTGCATCGTTGGAAAGCTTGTGACACACTCTTCGCAATCATGTCATTTTAAATGAGTTTTGTGAACTTTTAATTTTTCCCTTTATCTACTTGTTGAGGCCATTCTAGGCCTCCTGGGACACTTCTGAAACTTATGTCATGTTCCCTAGATCAATCCAGATCATTCTTTCCCTTTACAACAAATCTTTTTGGTTGTTTCATATAGATTTATTCTCCCAGATCCCCATGCAGGAATGTTGTCTTCACATCCATTTTTTCTACTTCAAAATCAAAAGCAATAGCAACAGATAACAAAAATATTATACAAGTTAACTTGGCAACGGGAGAAAAAATATCACCAAAATCAACTTTGTATATCTCCACTTTACCTTTTGCATTAAACTTATTTTTAAATACCCATTTGTTGCCAATGGGATTTCTTCCAGTCGGTAACTCCACTAGATCCAAAGACTCATTCTTATCCAAGGCTGTCATTTCTTCATCCATGGCCTTTTTCCAGAGCTTTCCATCCTCTGAATCTACTTCCTCCCTAACTGATCCGAAAAGATATTTTAAGGACTATGGTTGAGTTTTAAAAACATGAGTTCATTAACCATTTAGGAAATTGATGAAAGATGAGAAATTAATTATGAAACATGGAATCCATAAAAACATATACAGATAAGGAAATAAGCACATGAATCAATAAACCATAACAACAAAAGTTGTTAACGGAGTTCGACAATCTGTCCTATGTCTCTGGGCTTTTGTCTTAGTGGGTGAGGATTTCTTATTTTTTTTCAAATCTTTAAAAGTACGTCATAAAAGTTCCAAAAGGATTACAAAATGATCTGGTTGTGTTTTTCTAGATCTCAAGAACCTATCAAAACTGGCGGCACCAAAAACAGATGAACGAAGCTCCCAGAAATAGACCACAAAGTTGCACTCCTCAATGGCTTCCCTGCATAAAAATGGATTTGGCTTTTCAATTATTCAACATTTCCCCATTCTGAACCTCTCCTCAGGCTTCCAAGAACCTCTTGTTTATATAGGCTTGAAGTGGGTAACAAGCTCCCAATTCCCCCCCAAGATCTAGCCTCAAAAAGAGCTCCAGATCCTCCAAAAAAAGCCAAAATCTCTCAAATATGGCTGAAAAATAAATTAAAATCTTTATTATATGGTCAAAAACCAGAAATTGGAAAATAATAGGGTGCAACTCCTTTTCTCCCAGCGCCTAGTCATATGGGACATTTCCATATGGCCATGGTCTAGGTTGGCGCGCTGGTCTATCCCTTAAGCCCTAGCCCCTACGTAGGTGCTTATGTATGGTCACATGTGATAGCGCCGAAATTGGGGGCTAACAACATGTAATAACTCCCACACAAAAAATAGTGTAACGATTATATGGTGAAGGGTCGTATGGTTTTTGTCGAGGCTGGGGCTAGACTCCAACCCTTAACTTACCCCAAATTACAATGAAACAAGATTAAATATTTAAATCACATAATAGTTATTAAGTACTAATGTGGGTGGGATGGTAGCTCGACCCTGCCAATTCTCATCGCCCGGACTAGACGTCATGGGTTTGACTCCCCGGGAATACATACAATTTTTCCAATCTCTCACCAATGTAGGGGTGCCATGTGGCAGCCCAAGACTGAGCTACGTGGCACCATTACACTTGCTCACTAACTTCCACGTGTCAGAGCATGATTTGACCACCTGTCTACCTAGTCAGCATGCCACTATACCTGCCATGTCACTGTATGGCCGTACGACCTGTACAGTCAGCTCCCACGTCAGCACTGTACGAACTGCATAGTCATCAAAGTTTTGCTTGTTTGGAAAAACAAAGAGAATGCGATATCTTTCGCATACAATGTCTGTTTGAGCCCATTAAATCTGCATTGGGTTTGTAATGATGAGGCCTATGCACATCTCCATTTTGAAGTGATTCTAATCACTTTGATTTTTAGGCCTTCCTGGACCCATTTTAGTTCTTGGATCCATTCTAGATCATGCCTCCCCACTAAATACCTTTTGGTCCTCCAAAAGGATACTAACCATTCATCAATTGCAGGATAGGCCATCCCACTTGTTCTCTGTCTTTAAACTCTGTCCTCTACACCTATCTCATCAAGATCAACTATAAAACAACCATGATAACTGACAACATATTGTTAGCCACTTGTACTATTTCACATCTTACTTAAGACACTATCATCCATGTTGACAACATTACTAATTATAACATCAGAAATATGACTGCAAATGAGCTGATATGTTTGTAATACTTGCACGACATTAGCTTATCTTGAAGAAAAGTATGATTGAAATTCCATTCTACAATCATCTCATGTTCTTTCTTAAGATCAATTACTTGATTTGGCACAATTATAGGTGTGTTGCTTGCTTGAGATGCCTTCCTTAATTGTTCCATTATTTGAAGAGATTGATTTTCTTTTAAGTGATGAGCATGTACAACATATTCCTTTCCTTCTTTGATTAAGTGATATTGATTATGTTCCCTATAGAATATTGCTTTCCAATCATACAAATAAGGACTTCCTAAGACCATTCCACATTCATTTAGTGGCACCACATCACATGTTACCTCATCCACATACTTAGATGAAATTGCAAACTTTAATGTGCATTGCTTTGTTATGTGCAATTTATGATTGTTGCTTATCCATTTAAGTGAGTAAGTCTTATGATGCATCTGAGTGTTTAATCTCAATTGTTTAACCACCTCCTCTGAAATCAAGTTAGATTGAGATCCACTATCTATCAATGTGTCGATCTTAGTATGTCTCATAATGATTGTTATGTGAAACAATTTACTTCTAGAATCAAATCCGTCACCAATTTTACATGTCAAACCAACCGCTGAGATTTTAGGTTCATCTCTTGAATCAGATCCCAAGTCTATTGGATGTGTTGTTGTTGCAACTGTTTTCCTCCCTTTCCTCTCTTTGAACCACTTAAGTCTCTTCTTTGGATGCAATTTCCAACAATGGTCCTCATTATGCCCTTCTTTCTTGCAATGCTTGCAAGAGGGTTTCTCTTCCTTTCTTGCCACTGAATTTTTCTTCTTGCCATTCCACTTCCTTTTGTCCTCTTTTCTCGAAGACAATTCCCCTGATACACCAACTCATTTTTATGTCGCTTGAACAAAAGCCTCATTACTATTAGTAGGTCCAAACATAAATACAATGTTTCGAATGTGTGCATAAACCTCTTATATACTACATAAGAGTTTCTTGGGTATGTAAAGGAATATCTAACATCAATGCCATCTTAAGAAAGTCATCTTTGTATTCTTGCACAGTTTGTCCCTTTCTTAGTTTAATACCTTTCCATTCAATTAAAGCCTTCTCTTTATAACCCAAAGGATAAAATTTCTTTCTAAGTGCAGAAACAAAAACTTGCCATGATGGAAATACATTACCCACTTGTTGTGTGCCATTTTTCAACTTGCTTTGCCACAAGATGAGTGTTTTTCCTGGAAGACGAAGTGATGCCAACTTGATTTGAGTTGCCTCATCCTTGATTTTTTGCACACTACAATAAACCTCCATATGTCTGACCCAGTTATCAAGCCTCTCTGCATTGACTTCACCATCATAAATGGGTAATTCAAATTTCACATCAAGTTTAAGTAAAGGAATTTCATGTTTATTTTTATGGGAATGTTTTCTTGCAGTGGATTTACAACTTGAACTTGAAGAAGAATAAATTGATGGAGAATAAGGAGGTGAATGAGGAGTTTGAGGAGGATCGTCTTCTTATTCACTTTTGACCTTTGAAGATTCACCTAGAACCGGTCTCTTTTGTTCCAAGTAATCCTCATTTAAAACCTTTATCATCTCCCACATGACGCAAAAAGTCTTTCAAAACTCTTTCTCCTCATGAGAAAGTCCCTCTTTTGATCTTCTCAATTTGAGAAGATCTCTTTCTCAATCCAATCTCAATATTCTCTTCAACAAGCTCACCTTATCCATGATTCAACTTTTCCCTGGTAATCATGCAAACTCAAAAATCAACCATCAACTAGCGATGATACCACTAGATCCGAAAAGACATTTTAAAGACTATGGTTGAGTTTTAAAAACATGAGTTCAATAACCATTTAGGAAATTGATGAAAGAGGAAAAATTAATTATGAAACATGGAATCCATAACAACATATATAGATCTGGAAATAAGCACAAGAATCGACAAACCATAACAACAAAAGTTGTTAACGAAGTTTGGCAATCTCGCTTACATCTTCGGGCCTTTGTCTCAGTGGGTGAGTCTTTCTTATTTATGTTCAAAGCTTCAATAGTAAATCATAAAAGTGCCAAAGTGATTACAAAATAATTTGGTTGTGTTCTTCTAGATCTCAAAAACCCATCAAAACTGGCGACATCGAAAATGGATGAACGAAGCTCCCAGAAATGGCCCACAAAATTGCTCTCCTCAATGGCTTCCCTACATAAAAAAGGCTTTGTCTTTTCAATTCTTCAACATTTCCCCATTATGAACCTCTCCTCAGGCTTCCAAGAACCTATGGTTTATATAGGCTTGAAGTGGGTAACAAACCCCCAACTTCCCCCAAAGATATGGCCTCAAAAAGAGCTCCAAATCCTCCAATAAAGGCCAAAATATCTCAAATATGGCTGAAATCAATTAAAATATTTATTATATGGTCAAAACCCAAAAATTGGTAAATAATAGGGTGCATCCCCTCTTCTCCCAGCCCCTGGGCATATGGGACGCTGCCATATGGCCCTAGTCTAGGCTGACGCACTGGTTTAGCCCTTAAGCCCCGACCCCTGGTCATTGGCATGGCCATATGGCCCCGACTCTATGATTCCACGAGATCAAACTATTAGATTATCCCCTAGATACGCCTTGGTTACGTGCCTTGGTTGACGGCCTATTCTGATTGACCGACGCTAACCCACATATCCATGCTAAACATATAGTTAGGTGCATATGTATGGTCACATGTGATAGCGCTGAAATAGGGGGCTAAAAACATGTAATAAATCCCATGCCATGAATAGTGTAACATTTATATGGTGAAAGGTCGTATGGTTTGTGTCGGGGCTGGGGCTAGGCCCCAACCCTTAACTCCACCCAAATTACAATGCAACAAGCTTAAATATTTAGATCACACAATAAATATTAAGTACTAATGTGGGTGAGTTGGTATCCCGACCCTGCCAAGTCTCATTGCCCGGACTAGAGGTCATGGTTTCGACTCCCCAAGAGTCCATATAATTTTTCCAATCGTCAACCAATGGAGGGGTGCCATGTGGCATCCTAGGACTGGTCCACGTGGCACCATTACACTTTCCCACTAACTGCCACATGTCATAGCATGATTCGACCACTTGTCTGCCCATTCAGCATGAAACTATACATTACACGTCATTATACGGTCGTACGACGTGTATAGTCAACTACCACGTCAGCACTATACGGACTTCACAATCATCAAAATTTTTCCTATTTGGAAAAACAAAAAGAACATGATATCTTTCGCATACGACGCTCGTTTGAGCCCATTCAAGTTGCGTTGGGTTCGTTACAATGAGGCATACACACATGTTCATTTTGAAGCGATTCTTAGCACTTTGAATTTTAGGCCTTCCTAGACCCATTTCAGTTCCTGGATCCATTCTAGATCACTGACAGTTCTAGGATCATCATCAATAATAGACAAACCAAAATATGAATGGAAATGAGATGGAGTATACCTTTCTAGTATCCTTCTTTCATGAACCTATCTCCTCAATATTGAAGTATGAGGATATTCTTCTTCTGATTCTTGTTCTTCTATAGAGTTTGATTCATCATCCTTTAAATCAAACTCTATTTTCTCTGGTTCTTCCTTACTTGGTAGGACTTCTTGTTTAACAACATCCTTCATTTCTCTAAATACCACATCTCGACTATACACAACCTTCTTAGTTTCTGGGTTCCAAATATTATAACCTTTGAGACCATATTTATACCCAATAAAGATACACTTTTCAACCTTCTTATCTAGCTTACTCTTGTTTTCCTTAGGAACGTGAACATAGGCCTCACAATCAAATACCTTGAGATGTGTGAGAGAAGGTTTCTTACCAATCCATACCTCTCGTGGAGTCTTGTCATATAGTGTTGATGAGGGTGATCGGTTGACCAAGTGACATGTAGTACCCATTACCTCTGCCCATAATTCTTTCCCTAACCCGACACCACTGAGCATGAACCTTTATTTTTCCATCAGCATATTTTTCATCCTTTTTGCAACTCCATTGTGATGAGGTGTATATAGAGTAGTCTTCTGCCTTTCTATACCTCACTTCTTACATAATTATTCAAATTCATTCCTACAGAACTCTCTGTCATTATCTGTCCTCAACACCTTAATTCTTTTCTTTGTTTGATTCTCAACAGGAGCCTTAAAATCATTAAACCTGTCAAAGACATCATATTTCTTCTTGAGGAAATATATCCAAGTATTCCTCGAGAAGTCATCCATAAATGAGACATATTACACATATTTTCCCAATGATGGAACCAACATACGTCCAAACACATCATTGTGAACTAGCCGTAAAAAATTTTCTTCCCTCATTGCAATAGAGGGGAATCTTACCTGATTATGCTTCACATTTACACAATGTTCATAGAAATCAAAATCCAGAGAGGAGTTAGAAATACCTTCAACCATATCTTTGTCATGTAGTAGTCAAAGACCCTTCTCTCCATAATGCCCCAGTCTTTGATGCCACAACATAACCTTTTCTCCAAAGACTGTAGGGTTTATTTCTTCTTCAACTCCAATATTAGGAACAATGGAACTATTACACCCATCACTAATAGTGTTTCCTTTCAACTTATACAAAGTTCCAAACCAAAATCCCTTCAACAACACCATTGGTCCTCGAACCATCCTGCATGTTTCCTTTTCAAATATTATTTTTACCCCTGCATTGTCCATTTTTCTTACAAAAATCAAATTTCTAGCCAATCCTGGGATGTGCATAACACTAGGTAGTGTTCTAATCCTTCCATGTATGAGCCTCAACTTGAATTTTCCTTGACCTATGATTCTAGTTGTCTATTCATCACCTAGGAAAACATTACCTCCATCATATCTTTCATATTCACAGAACCACTCCCTATGGGGACTCATATGAAAGGATGCACTTGAGTCAACCAACGATGCTTCATGATCTGCATGTGTGTTTGAAGATGCCAAGTACATATCTCCTCCTTATTCCTTGGAGGTGTTTTCTTCTGTAGAAGGAGATTCTTCAGATCCCTTCTTTTTCTCAACTTTGGATCTACACTACTTCTTGTAGTGACCTTCTTTTCCACATCTCTAGCATACCTTTACAATTTTTTTGCGAGACTTAGATCTTCCATTAGACTTAGATCTCCCACTTAAGGACTTACATCTATTTCTTTCATGGGAGTGTCCTCTTGCAAATAATGCATCTGTGCTATGTCCTTCCATGTTCTTCCATCTCATCTTCTCCGACAACAAGGATGAGACCACTTCATCAAAATTCAAGGAAGTTTTATTACTACCTATGGCCACAACCAGACTATCCCACAAGTCCGATAAAGAGAATAGTAAACTGATACAATTATCTTCATATGAAATTTTAATCTTAATGGATACTAACTGCCTTACCATAGTATTGAAGGATTTCAAATGCTCTGCCACTGAGTCTCCATCTCTCATCCTCAGGTTATACAACTTCTTTCTCAGGAAATGTTTATTTACTAGGAACTTAGACTGATACAACTTCCCCAACTTATCCCATAAATCTTTGGTTGTATATTCCTCTGACACATTTAGTAATACTGAATCTGAGAGACACAGTCAGATTGTGCTCTTCACCTTCTGATCCAATTGTGCTCTTCACCTAGATCCACTACGATCCATTGATCTCTATCCACCAACAGATCTTCCATATTGAGCTTCCATAGCTCAAAACTTTTCCCATTAAACTTCCCAATCTCCATTTTCAAGCTGCTCGCCATTTCTTTTCACCTGAAAAATCAATACCGCAAATATCCCACTGTATCAAGGCTTATCACAATCTTGAGCCAAAGCCTTGACCATAAAGGCACCCCTCTGAATCCAACAAATCTTTGATGCCAAATGTAGATTTTAATCTTGTACAATATTTACTGCAAACATATTTTCAGTGAAAGAACATAAAATATACAATGGAATATACACACATTGCACAAAGATTTTTCCTTTGTAAACCCAAACCAGGAAAACCAACATATTCTATATTCATTCACAGCCATACATTGTTTACAATGCAATATAAATATAGAAGTTAGTGGCATCCAAAACCCTAACCAAATGACCTGGATTAGTCGACAACCCTAATTCCTTAACCATAAATAGAAAACCATGGGAAAAAACCATGTGCTAAAAAACTTCCCAATAATGGACACAAAAGTCGAGGCGACATGAAAAACGAGGCAAAAATGTGACATGTTTCCCAAGGAAAAAAAATTTCTTTGGGGCGCTGCCCCTACAAACCCCAAAGGGGAGGCCTAGTTCCCCACCCTCAAATCTCCCTACATTCCTAACACAATGTAGCAGACATTAGGGCTAGTCGTGCAAATAATATAACACATACCCAACAACAATATAAAGAAGGTTGTTTGTTTCTAGCACATAGGAATTTTACGTCCAACCTAAATTTTGCTAGATGCCTTGACTTTTTCCCATAGCTCACAAGAATTGACTAGGCTCACACAAGTTGTAAGTTCCCCCTGAATTTTGCACTAGTCTGTATATGCTCACAGAGGTTCTATGTTCCCCCTGACTGTTGCACTAGACTGTCTATGCTCAAAGAGGCTGTATGTTCCACCTGAATTTTGCATTCAACTATAATCTTGACTCACAAGATCATATATCATCTCATTCATCCTGAATTTTGGTTTGACTCAGAGATGTTGTACATTCCCCTTGGATTTTGTCAATGCCTCACAAGATTGGTTGATTCTCCAAATCTCCCTGGCTAGCCTCAGGGTGGCCCATATGGCCTCTCATTGGAGAATGACTGTTGATGATGCCAAATTTAACACTCCCTCTTAGTGAGGGATTCATTCTCAGACACACCAATCTTTCCCCTCAACAACACAAGCTATCTCAATGGTAATGGCTTGGTAAGGATATCATCTACCTGCTCGCTCATGGCTATGTATTGTAACTTTACATTTTTTTTCTCTGGACCAATTCTGGAATATAGTGGTACTTCATGTAAATATGTTTTGACATGTCATGAAATACCGGGTTGTCACAGTGAACTACTATCATATTGATCTTCTCACCAAAACACCCAAAAACTAATTTTTTGAGCCATACTTCTTCCTTGCTAGCATCACGTTTTGTAATGTACTCAACCTCTACTGTACTCTGTGCAATGGATCCATGTTTTATTGCTTGACAAAGATATTATAGTGGATCCTAAACTGAACTAGTATCTGGAAGTACTCATTCGGTCTACTAGGCATCCTACACAGTCGACATCTTCATACCCATGGAGAAATAGACCACCACTGGATGTATAACTCAGACCATAGGTAATGGTCCCTATGAGATATCTCAAGATGTGCTTTTCTAAAACCCAATGTCTATATCTTTGTTCAGCCATGAACTGACTCATTGCAATCATTGGATAGTATATAGCAGGCCTGGTATGGATCATATACATCAATGATCCAATCAGCTTCCTATACATGGTGGGATCCACCAAATATCAACATGTATATTAATCATGCAACTTCCTCAGGTTGGTAATCACCAGAGTAGACATGGATTTAAAACCCATCATACTAAACCTATTTAGCACATCCACTGTGTATTTACCTTGTGCCAGAAATATCTTGCACTGTCTTTGCCACACTTCCAACCCTAGGAAGTAATTCATGAAGCCTAAGTCTTTCATCTCAAAATATGATATTATCTCCCTCTTACACCAGGATATCATCCCTTCATCTCCTTTCACAAAGAGATCATCTACATACAATATTAGTATAACAGGATGGTTCCCTCTTACCTTGAAGTACATATTTTCATCAACATCACTTTTTTGAAAGCCCAAAATTTTAAGAAATCCATTACTCCTGTCATACAAAACTATGGGAGCCTACTTAAGACCATACAAGGCCTTCCTTATCTTGCATACATGAGTGTCTTTGTTATGCAATACAAAATCATCTGGTTGTTCCAAAAATACCTCTTATTCAATATTTTCATTCAAGAATGTTGTTCTTACATCCATCTGATGAAACTTCCAACCAAGAACTGAAGCTAATGCAATAATGAATTGAATGGAGGTATACCTTTCTACAGGGGAAAAAGTCTCGTCGTAGTCAATTCCTTCTTTCTAAGTGAAGACTATGGATACAAATATTTCTTTGAAATTTTTGACACTCCCATCGGCTACATGTTTGATCTTATCGATCCATTTGGAAGAGACCATTGATTTTTCCTTTGGTCTTGGCACAATGTCCCAGACATTTTTCTTTAGAATGGACCTGTAGTCCTCAAGCATGGAATCCTTCAATACTTGTAATTTATCTGCTACTTTAAATGAATAAGGTTCAGAATCATTGATGTTGCTCATCAATGCAACATAGCCTCCAAACTTGTGATGCCTCTTACTTTCCCTGAAAGTTCCTTTGGAAGAAGTTATCTTTTTTTCTTCCTACACTGTTTCTTTAATCCATCCTAGCTTCCTTTTGGCTAGGTGTTCTTCAAGAGTTCTTTCCAACTCTTCAATAGATTCTAGGGGCTCATCACTTGGCCTTTCATGAGGTTCCTCCCTCTGATCATCTGACTCTTGATTTTCATAAGAGGGTGAATTTGGATGAACTACTTCTGATTCTTGTTGAATCTCTTTGGATTTCTTTGTTTGTGGCTTCCTCATGGAAAGTCACATCCATGCTTACCAGTATCTTCCTCTGACCTGGAACATAAATCATGCAATCCTTGGAGTTCTCATTGTACACCACAAAACCCCATTTCTTTCCTGAGGATTCCATCTTTGTCCTCTTCTCCTTAGGGACATGAATATATACAGGACATCCAAATATCCTTACATGCCCTACTTTATGTTTGATCGCCGAGAAGACCTATTCAAGAGTCTTTTCCTTACAGATAGCATGTGGACAAATGTTCTGAATATACACAATAGCGGAGGTAGCTTCTACACATAAATGATCTGGTAGATCATGGTCAAACATCATGGCTTTCGCTGCCTCACAAATTGTCTTGTTTTTACTCTCAACAACACCATTTTTTTTAGGGTTATATGGCACAATCAATTGTCTCTTAATTCCTTCTTCCTTGCAAAAATCATCAAACTGGAGATATTCAAACTCTCCTCCACTATCGGTTCTAAGGGTCTGATGTGTTTTCCTGTCTTCTTTTCAATAAAGGTTTTATACTCTTTGAACTTATCAAATGTGTCACTTTTTATTTAAGGAAATCGATCCAACATTTTCTTGAGTAATCATTAATAAAAAAGACAGAATACAAACAACCACTGAGCGAGGGAGATGACATGGGACTACATACATCAGAATGAACCAGATCTAAGATGCCCTGAGATCTGCTATCACTACTAGGAAATTTTTCTTTATATTTTTAACTAGCACGCATCCTTTACAAATTTCATTTTTACTAAGAGAAATAGAGGGCATGCCACATACCATGTTCTACAGATATGGAAGTGCTTTGTAATGAATATGTCCAAGTCTTTTGTGCCACAACTCACTGGAGCTAGTCGCATCATGAGCTAATGCCTAAACTAACTATCCTGTCACAACATATAATCCTCCTTTGCGAATCCCAATAGGTTCTGTTGTACTCAAGTGACTACCTTTATCCCACAATAGTGTCTTCTTGTCCTTGAAGATCACCCAATATCACTTGTCATCAAGGGTTGAAACTGATAGTAGATTCTTCCTAAGCGTTGGAACACATAATACTTCATCAAAACGAAGCCTAGCCCTAGATTCCAATATGAAGGAGATAGATCCTATTCCCTCTATCTTGTAACATTTTCCATCCCCAAGCTTAAGCTTCTTTGCAAAAGATTTTTTCTTGAAATTTAAGAGGGTCTCCTTGTACCCTGTCATGTGCTTTGATGCATCACTATCTACTAACCAATTTTTTAGCCCTATGATAATTGTACTAGATAAAGCAGAAACTAGGTAATATTATTTTCTATTTTCTCTTTCATTAGAAGGACTTTTCTATTTTCTTTTGGATTCATCATTCTCAACAATTGAGGCATGTTTTTTCGCTTTCCTTGGATTTTTCTTCCTATACCAGTAGGCTTTAGAAAAATGACCCAACTTATTGCAACTAAATAATTTAGTATTAGATGTATCAATATTTTTTCCTTTGAACATACCTTTGGTGTTTGACTTCCTATGAAATCCTTTCTGGAAAGTAACCTTCTTCTTTCCCTTGAATCTTGATTCTAATGTTGAGTTCTCTTCTTTGGCCGGCTCGCTCTTGGTAGCAATTTGACTCTCCTCTTGGAAGCAATCATGCCATAACCTCTCAAATGTGGGTTGAATCTCTCTCCCACTCACACTGGATAAGAAGGTCTCCCATAAAAAAGGAAGACCATCAAATATGACCTGTACTAAGTCATCATCATCCATTGTGACACCTGTGACCAAAAGATGATCTCTGATCTGAGATATCCTAGAACATAAAGATGTTATTGATTCATCTTTATCCATCTTCAAATTCTTAAGTTTCTGCTTAACTGTCCTCTTCTGACTTGGAGCATGTTTCTCATACAGATTTACCAAGGTATCCATACAGTCCTGGGAAATCATTAACTAAGTCATCGCTAGAAGTATATTGTCTTTGACTGAGTCAAAGATGTTTCGCTTGACCTTTTCTTGACTCTTCCTGAAGGCTGCTATCCCTGCATTAGAGGTGGGTTCCTCCATCACTGTGGTCATATACTTGTTAAGATCATACTCCTACAAGATATTCATTATCATGAGCTTCCACACATTGAAGTTGGAAACTCCTTTGAGCTTGTCCTCAAACTCGACTGAAATGGAGGATGCCATGGACCTCACACGAGGAACTTGATCAATCTCTCTTGGATATGTGTGTACCTGTTGTGGCACTTCAACAAGATTATTCACACTCTAAGCTCTGATACCATGTTAAATATTGATCTTGATTGTAAAATTTAAGTAATTCTTTACATTCTGACTATACTTTGAACTTAGCTTAACACCATTCATAAACTAGAACAACAATAATCATAAGAATTTACTAGGATCCAAGATCACAATGCATATACCCTAGGGAAACCCTACACATGGAGAAAACCCCTAGCAAACAATCTTCTTTTATTGCATTAATAATGTATGATCACTTACAAATATCCACCAAGAAATTTTTCTCTTAAATGAGCTTGCCAAGATGACTTAGACCAGACTATATGACCTATAGAACACTGAGAAACCTTGTTGTCCTATTCTACTACTATCAACCAACACTGAAGGAAGAAATTTGGCATTTCCTAGGTGCTTCTTCTTTGTCTATTCTATAGTGATATACACTAGCATTGTAGGTGTAATTTGCTTCCCTTTAACAAAAATATTTGTTGCATGCTAATTGATATATATGCAACCTGCTAACTGATATGTTTGCAGCCTGCTAACTGATATGTATGTAGCCTGCTAACAGATATATATCAACACTGATAAAACACTTGCCTCCTTTCACCCTCACGCTGTATAACCTGTGTGAAGAAAGAGGGTCGACCTCTTGCTTATAAAGGAGTGGAGAAGTAGAGGGGAGAGGGCTTGAATTAGAATTTTTATTGCATGCTTGTCATAAATCAGCTTTACACTTGAGTTCAAATTTAGAACTTGACTTTACACTCCAATTAAGAATACAACTCACCCTTGTGACTTGACAATGCATGTGAACTAACTCAGCATGCACATGTCATGCATGCATGCAATGCATGTCATGTATGCAACATACAACTAGACAATCATGTAATATGCATCATGCAACATGCGACATGCAACAAAAACTTGACAACTTGACTTTTATAACTCGACTTATTACATGGAATCGAATTTTTTCATGGTGGATAATGTTACACCCAATGGACTAGATCAATACATTTACATCATTTACGATATAAGGAAGATTGTTTGTTTCTAGCTCATATGAATTTTACGTTCAACCTAACTTTTTCTAGATGCCTTGACTTTTGCTCATGGTTGACAAGGCTTGACTAGGTTCACAGAGGTTGTACGTTCCCCTTGAATTTTGGACTAGTATGTCTATGGTCACAGAGATTGTACGTTCCCCCCTGACTTTTCCACTTGATTGTCTATGCTCACAGAGGTTGTACGTTTCCCCTAAATTTTGCATTAGACTTACATCTTGACTCACAAGATCATATAGCATCTCGTTTATCTTGACTTTTGGTTTGACTCATAGAGGTTATATGTTTCCCTTGGATTTTGTCAATACCTCACAAGAGTGGTTGATTCTCCAAATCTCCCTAGCTAACCTCAAGGTGGCCCATATGACCTCTCATTGGAGAATGACTGTGGATACTACCAAATTTAAGACTTTAATATGTGATGCAATGGTGATCTAATGGTTTGTGACATATTGTAAAGGAATGGTTCAATATCTACTTTAATATGAGATTTAATATAAGATGTAAAGATGATGTGAGGGAATTGTAAATTTTAGTGTAATATGGGAAAGTAAATATTTTCCAAATCTAGATAGTACGAGTTATCTCTTGGTCATGTACCTTTCTATCATTTTGGTAACGATAAAGACTATATTCAAATCTTACATCTCCATCTCCTAGAGAGAATATCTTCACATTTCCATCTCCTATATGGACCATATGTATATAAGGTAGTGGGCCACTTAATCTAAATTGCAATGAAACCTCAACCTTGGTGCCCAATAACATTTAGGCTTAAAATTATTTATTATTACATTAAAATTATGTTAAACATGGGAAACTCGAAGTTATCTATTATTTTATTAAAAATATGTTAAATATTGGAAGTTGTAAAAGCTTAAGATAAAGTTTAACCTTATAAACAGTCAACGAGAAACTCCATTCCCACACTGGTTAAACATTTATATTGATGAAGGGAGAGTTTAGAGCACAATAACTCAAATTTAGTTGGTTTATTCGGCCGAATTTGGTGACTTGTATCTAGGCATTTTCGTTTAAGATTATTTCAAAAATTTTAAATTTTCAACTTGACGTTTCACAAATGAAGAGGAAAGTTAGTTAGTCTATTCTGAGCCCACTGTTTCACAAAAGCT
>JASDQU010820102.1:31787-58802 GCA_032191745.1 Picea mariana
AAGAAGAATGAAGTTGGAAAATAATGCATTGGTGAATATTTGTTTTCATAAATCCCCGTAAACCCATTGTATCCTAGCAGAGACTAACATTGGAAGGCATATTAAGGTTTTGAAAAGGAAATTAACGAATGTTTTACAATATTAGAAAACTCTTTAAAATTACATGTAATATTTTAAAGTTAAATTTTAATACATTGATTATATTTTTTATTTCTCTTTTATATCTTATATTTATTTTTTTCAATTAAATTACCATTAAAAATATGTAAATGGCTATATTAAAAGTGAAGAAAGAAAAAATTACACCCTAAAGTAAAATGTATAATATTATAATTACTACATTAATACCAATCACAAATTAAAAACACTTCAAAAATTAAAGGTGAAAAAAACGTACACCAAACAATATGATAAAATAGTATCCAAATATTGTTTTATAACAATTTCTTTGTAATTAAATTTTAATACATTTGTTATGTTTTTTATTTCTCTTTTATATCTTATATTTATTTTTTACAATTGGATTACCATTACAAATATGTAAATAACTATATCAAAAATAAAATGAAAGAAGAAAAAATTACACCCTAAAATAAAATGTATAATATTATAATTACTTCATTAATACCAATCACAAATTAAAAACACTTAAAAAAAATTAAAGGGACAGAAGAAAACGTACAGCAAACAATATGATAAAATAGTATCAAAATATTGCTTTGATAACAACTTGTCACACCATAAATCTTTTATAGATTGTATTCTCTCCTTTCGATACCTATGCCGCGCCTTTTCATATTTGTAATGCGTATGGGAATCTCCCCTATTGAATTGTGTACGTTTGAATATAAATTGCATTTTATCCTTTCGTCTCCTATACCGTGCCTTTTCATAGTTTTTAATGCATATGGGAATCTCCCCTCTTGAATTGAGTATGTTTTAATTAATATTTTATGTTTAAGCGTTGAGTGTTACGATGCTTCAAATCTATGTTAATTAATGGTTGAAATCGTTTTTAAAGAGATGGATGGTCATCACGGTTTCATCAATTGAATTTATTTAAAGTCGAATCATTAAAGTTTCTTATCCGAGTTTAAGATTTGTCTTTTCGTCTTTATTTATTCCTCATTCTCTCTTATCCTCTTCCGCACCAAACTCAAACTCTAATGTATGGAGTGCAATTGCCCATTTTTTCCCCATGGATATTGTATGTATGGAAGCTATGTGTAATGGATGTATAGTTAATTTTAATTATTTTTCTTAAATTTGAGTTTTTTCCAATTTTATTTTAGCACTTTAGGTTATGTGATATGGTCTATTATAATTAGATTAGATCTTTTAAACTACAATCTTCTAAATATAAATAGATCATATTTAATGAAGTTCAGTCAACTATAAGGACATATCTAACAACGATTTAAAAACATTTTAGCAATACTTTTAACAGTTGGTCAATATAGTTGGTCAATATGTCAATACTTAACCAACACAAGCAAATCAAAGAATACTAACATCCAATAACATAAAGAGTTCACACCAAACATGTATAGGTGGCACTCAAGGTAAGTGTTTCAACTTTATTATATGGAGAATGTTATTGATATACAACAAGAGAATTGCGACCTTCTTCCCGCAACTCTATTACAAATATACAATGAATCTAAGAAAATATTATCTTCTACCTACTACCCAACAATCTTGCATAATCCAACCCTTGAAGTAATCGTAGGCCTACCTCTTGCGAGACCTTTCTTTTTCTTCTTTTCAATTGGCCAGTGTAATTCATGTTACTGTTCCAACCCCTAAACTTAGCACAAACCACAAAACTCTTACAATTCTTGTGAATGACTTCTTGAATGATTGACATTCTCTGCCTTAGCATTGTTGAGGTGTCCTCCTTTTATATTGGAATTTCCTTACACTTGCAAGCCCCTTCACTCTAAGGTGGACCCAGGTGCCCACATCGCCAACTTCAACTATGTCCGATGGTGCCACTACCCCATTCATGACTTATCCATTAATCTGTAAACTATCGTGGATTTTGCACTGGAACAATTCATCATAACAGATCTAATAAACTATTGAAATTTTTACTGTGAATGTTAATTTACTTTAGATCTCATATTCTTTAATTACTGGTTTCCTGCTTAAATGTACGAAATAGTTGAAATGCGAAAATTATAGAACATAAATAAATACTCCCACATCATCCACAAATAAACAGAAGATATAACCCGGGAAACCCAATACGAGAGAAAACCCAACTAGAAGGTGAGGTTGCTCTACCCTCTTTTCTTCAAATGCAAGTACAAAGAAGGATGCACTCTTTGTGGAGTTTCCTTTGACATTGTGGCATGTATGGCTACTACAAAATTTCTCCTCCTCCATTTTGCTCTCGAAATACCACTCCTAGGTGCTTTGCTCAACAATG
This sequence comes from Picea mariana, assembly GCA_032191745.1. Taxonomy (NCBI): domain Eukaryota; kingdom Viridiplantae; phylum Streptophyta; class Pinopsida; order Pinales; family Pinaceae; genus Picea; species Picea mariana. The sequence continues at coordinate 34,219 of JASDQU010820102.1, forward strand.
GAACAAATACGATGCTAAATCATGGAACCCCTTCTCCTCCTAGCGGCCATGTATTTAACATAGCTTGATAGCCATATAGGGGCTAATGGGGGTTGAAATGGCATCTACTCTTACCATGGTGGTCAACATGGTAGGTCAACTTGCAAGAGGAATTTAACTTTTTCATACGAGCTCTAATTGATGTGATTTTTGCACCATTGGAAAGGTCTCGATGTGTAGAATAGCATCAAGGGGTTTGAGCTAGAGATGGGAGATTTTTGACCCAACAAAATTTCATCTGATTCCTCAAATGGCTTCGGATGGTTTAAAACCCTGGTTTTCTAAACCCGGTCTTGCCATTAAAATGACCCTGCAAGTTGATTCTTCCAAAATTTTCCACTCTAAAAGCATCAAGATAGATGACAAATAATATAATGATCCAATATGGATCATCCATCAACTATCCAATATCTAATGGTGCTATTCCCAAAGTTCCACACTCCTAGCAAGTGCACCCAACAAGAACATCCAATGGATGTGTTTCCAACATGTGCATCCCACAATTGTGCTTTGTGGATGCTTGTACCCAAATGCACTTCTACCGTCCATCGCAAACCCCAAGTGTGGAATTCCCAACTCCTTAGGTCTAAATGCAGCTAAGCACCCAAGCCTATTTATTAAAGCCAACCAAGTTCAATATATTAATTTTATCTATCATGCATGATACTTGCGATTCAGACAAGGAAATTTTCCATAACCGCACTTTGCTTTCCCTTGCAAGGTCTCCTTCCAAGCTTCTCTTGGTGCATCCAACTAATGTGAGTTGCCAAGGTTTGTGATGTGCACAGTCTAAGCAAGGGAACCTAACATGTCTATGTTGCACCTTCCATCATACAAGGGCACCCAAAACCAACTCTTCTAGCCATCAACTTTCGTCATGTCCATCTATGTTTATTAATGACCATTAAAATGATCATGCAACAAAAGTATTTGAAATCATTTAAAACTAGGACATTACACTATGAGTCTTATATTATGAAGATTTTCACTTACATCTTATTTCATTTCATTTTATTTATACATAAATTTTTACATTAAAATTACCTTTATTATGGATTTTCTTTTAAGTTTTAGTTTCAGATGGAAGTTCTTTATTGCATTCTTTTATAGTGTAAAGTCTTAGGTTAAGATTTTACAAGTAAATTAAAAGGTCTTTGGTCACAAATTCTTTTTTCTATCTTCATTTTCATATTGTTGATTTGTTATCAAAACAACTATTTATGATCACACTACCTTCTTACAATAAAACTCCTATGAAAGTTGTTTGTGATATGACACATATGACCCCATGAAATCATCCATATTTTTCTACCCACTACAAGTTTCCAATGTAAATTATGTATACATTGTAAATTATGTATACATTGTTGAGGTAGGCAAATCTTTGTTAATCTTCTTTATCTTCTTACTCTTTTGATAAATAAGACCAAGATTCAACTACCACTGCATCTATTATGTTATAATTCACTCTCTTTATTAAAGTCATCCCATGTTACACAATGAATTATGTATTCATTGTAATAAGTGAGGTAGCCAAATCTTTTGTTAAATCTTCTTTGCTCTTTTGATACATAAGGCCAAGATTCAAACTACCAGTGCATCTATTGTGTTACAATGCTCTCTCATGATTAGAGTCATCCCATGTAATACAATCAATTTTATGAAATCCATTACAATTGACTCTCACGATTAGAGTCATCCCATGTACACACTTAGTCGCTCACCAAATTTGTCATTACTATCTTATTTTTATTTTATTTTAAACTTAAACTAAAAGAATGGTTATAGCAAAACATTCTCCGAGTTTAGAGTTTGAATTATCTTACACATATTAAATCGTTACTCATCCTTGTATTTTGAAAAAGGTTTGGATGGTTATGTAAAAAGGAAATAAGAAAAATGAACACTAAGATTGCTTATTCTCTACTTTTATCATTAATATATAGCTATTGCTTAATATCTGCAGTAAGATTGCTTATTTTCTAATTTTATCATTAATATATGTTTATTTCTTTACCATGCATTTGCCATGATAGCTATTGCTTAATCTCTACTTTTAGAAACCTGGAAAATGAGCAGTAAGATTGCTTATTTTTTAATTTTATCATTAAAATATATTTATTTATTTACCATGCATTTGCCATGTTTATAAAAAAATAAAAACATATGGTAAGATTGCGTATTCTCTATTTTTATCATTAATTATGATTAATATATATTTATATTTTTAAAAAAATAATATATTATTATAAAATTGTTTAATATATATATATATATATATATATATATATATATATATATATATATATATATATATATAATTGAAAAGATATATACTAGTATTGATAGTATTGATATTGTACATTAGTATTGATATTGACATGAGACCTTTCATTTAGTTGTTCATGTGACTTTTAGTTTCTATTTAAATTAGTTATCATTTATGATTATTAATATTATTAATTGTAATAATTAGTATAAATGTTGTAACTTATATGTAATTTTAATGTTATATTAGTGATAATTGGATGCGTTTTTATTATTATTTTGAAGGTGGAAATGTATTATAATTGAGTTGTTTATTAGTAATGAGGATAATCAAGATGACTCATCACTATTATTTAAAGAAAATTATACCAATTGAAATGATTCACTAGTGGTTTATAAGGGGACAAACTTTCACTTATATCTTATGTCTCTAGGTCTTAAACTATTAACTATTTCTTTGTGTTTGAGGAAGATGAGCTTTGAACCAATCAAAAGTAGTCTTGCCTCTTATTCCAGGACCAAAAGCCAATTTAAGCTTAGATAGTCTCAACAAGAAAACTAATATCCCTTGTGGTCATCAGTGAGACTACCTACAATAGAGTCATGTGTTTTTTAACAACATTTAACTTTAATCAAAAACATAAAACTAAATACTACTATCTATTAGAATATGCTACACTTACAAAATGTTCAACATATTTATTGAAAGCCAAAACATATTTATTACAATGATAGAAGGTAAGACATATTTAAGAGGTCACAAGTTCAAATCCAAAGGAGGTAGGGTCTTGGACCTTTAACCTATTTCCTTGTGTTTGAGGAAGATGAGCTCGTAGCCAATTAGAAGCATTTTTAGGTAATGCGTTTTATAACAACATTTAACTTTAATCAAAAACATAAAACTAATTACTATTCTCTATTACAATATACCACTTACAAAATGTTCAACATATTTATTAAAAGTCAAAGCATATTTATTACAATGATAGAAGGTAAGACATATTTAAGAGATCACAAGTTCAAATCTAAAGGGTGCAAGATATGTATATCTCCATAAACTTTAGTACTTAAATGAATATGCAAAAAAATTCCTTATCCCACAAATAAAATAATCTGATACACCAATTTGATTTCTGTTCTCAACCTCAACTTAAAATTTAAAAAATGTAAAAATTTAATACCCCATCCATCTATTATCTATAACGATAAAAACAAAGTTGAAACTCATTCCTGTATTGTCAATACTGCTGAAAACAACATTGGAACACACGTATCCGAGTCGAGGCACATGTTTGCCAGCGAACATTGCATTTTGGATGAATCCCACCAATTGCCATCATGCATTATTTATCCTTCGATAGCTTCTTCACATATTGCATTCTACTATGTCATCCTACAGTGGTTCATAACTTTATTCTCTATCACCGCTTCTGAGGATTGATTCTTTATCATCAAATCCATCGGAACATGGGACCATCACCATGGTTTCGGAGACCATAGTCATGGAGGAGAATGCATGGCACTTGAAAGTGATGAACCATCCTGCATTATTTATCCTTCGGCATCTTCTTCACACATTGCATTCTACTCTGTCATCCTACAGTGGTCTATAACTTTATTCTCTATCACTGCCTCTGATGGTTGATTCTTTATCATCACATCCGTCGGAACATGGGACGAAGACCATGGTTTCGGATACCATCCTCACGGAGGAGAATGCATGGCACTTGAAAGTGATGAAAAGACAAAGTGCGGCCTCCATGAGTTTTTTAAAGTGTGCTCAGTCTGTTCTTTCAACCTCAGAATATCGCCATAAACTAATGACTAATATATGAGGATTATCAGTGCAATTGTACATAGTTCAAGACAAAATGATTCGCAGCAACCACGAACCCTGTGACTACAACAATACGTTCTCTCTGCACTTTTTCCTCGGCTTAACAATGTTGCATTGTGTGATTGTAACAACAGAGCACTGTGTGACTGCAATTTATTCAACAACACTTTCTCTATAAACTTTACCTCAGCTTAACAATGTTGCATTGTCTGATTGCAACAACAGAGCATTGTGGTACAGCAATTTATTCTTTAATGTGCACTTAATTCCCAAAACCAAATGAATTCCTCGTATTAGCATTTGTCAGCATAACGTTCATCAACACACGGATACATCGAACTATGAAACAACATTGGCAAATTTTAAGGCTCAAAATAGTGGAAAAAAAACTGTAATTATTTTGGCACTTTGGCTGTTACCAATTTATCGTGCAATTAGCCTTTCACATCTCAGTTCAAGAGGGTACAACAAATAATGCCATAAAAAAATAAAAATAAGAAATAAATTGATCTGACTACTTTTATAGAAAACTCCTCCTAACATAGGGAGGGCTCAACAACAAGAGCTTCATATAGACTCATTAAAAGGGATTATACATGTCACTTACAAGTAATTGAACCTGGGTGAGGAGAGTGACAACCANTATATATATATATATATATACTTTGAAATTTACATCATTACGTTTCAAGTGCGCATCTCCTTCATATTCAATCCACTATTCAATTGTTTTAACCATCATAATGATATAAATTTCAAAATATCAAGTTGAACTTAAACATATACATATAGATAAAGATTGTCATCTGAAAAATCCGATCCATCTTAAATCTCTCGGGGTGCAAGCCTTTCATTAAGTTTTTCACTCTAAAAGGAGTTTTGTAAGACTCTAGATATATCTTAAAGAATAGTTATATATCTTTAGAAGCCTTTCATCCTCTTCGTATTGAATTATTATCTCAGTAAATCCCAATATACTTTTTGTTATTTTACATTGGAAACAATTTGAAAATGGATGAATGTCCAAAACCCCCTACTTTTATCATATTAGACTCATTAAAAAGTAATCTTGTATATTTATATGATACATAATAAATATGCAATAGCTGGTGCTAAATTTGAAGTCTCCAAATAATCAAAATAGTCTCTAAATTAGAAACTAAAAGAAGGATGGTCCTCTAACATAAGTTTGATATTGATCTAGATTTAATATTCATCTTAATAAACTTTTAGGAATATTATTGAAATTTGTAATAATTATTCAAAATATTATACTCTATTTTCATTGTTTTTATAGTTAGTTATTGCATTAAAAAATATATCAACATAATAAAACCATGCATAAGACCCTAAAAACAAACCCTAATTAAAAAAAAACTCCCATTCATTAATAAGTAGATAGATAGATATATCCAAATTATACACACTATGGATTACTAAATTTAATCTAACATATGATCCATTAGTGATTCATGTAAATTCTAGATATAATCTCTATGTTACTATGGATCATATTCCTAAAGTTGATATTGATATATTAATATATGTGGATATAATGTAAATATGACATATAAAATAATCTATGGATCATAATCTAATATATCATATAGATTATTATTAATCATTATATATAGAGAGAGCTCGAGGCTAGGGTTTGCATGCTGCTAGGGCTCACATGATGGTAAACCCTTAATCCTGTAGCTGCAACTGTTTTTAGAGGTGTTTCTAGACCTACACCGCACTAGTGCATCTAAGTACCAAATATGGATCCAGAGGGGGGCCGGGGGTGCAAGCCCCCTCTTATCGAAATGTGGCAGCCAACGATCGTGTGGGAACGAGATCCCAATGGTCGACCTTCAAGCCGCTATCCCATTTGCGTGAGCAGATCCTGTCAAATGAATAGGGCTTGAGCAAGGAAATGGAGGTTGAAGTGAGAACGTCTCATCCAAAGGAGTCTCACAGTTGGGAGCCAGGGAAATGCATTCCCCAAACTGATAAACCACCACGATATGTGATCAACTCGACCAGGGTGGGAGAGCACACTCAGTTCATGAAAGAAAATGTCCTTATTGTGAAGTTATTGGGACTTTGGCCCTCGAAAAGGGATCTCATGCATTGGATCAAAACATGGTGGAATATGAAGGGGGACTACGATGTTCAACTCAGTTTGAAGGGTTTCTTCACGATCATATTTTATAATCTGGAGGACAAGGATCGGGTTTTCGAGGATGGCCCCTATTTTTACAACTCTGCAAGGCTCTTTCTCGAATTTTGGATGGATTGTTTCAACCCTGAGAAAGAAAAAATTGTGACCGCGCTAGTATGGATCCACCTCTACTCATTACCCCAGGAATTATGGCTCAAAAAGATTCTCATGGGTATTGGAAATACACTGGGACGATATGTAAAATAATCATAGGCAACAAAGCAAAGGAAATATACCTCTTATGCATGCATCTGCGTTTATATGGAAATCTCCAAAACGTTGTTGGGCTCGATCACTATTGAATACCAGGATGAGGACTGGATCTAGACCATTGACTATGAACACATTCTCTTCCATTGCAGAAAATGTCATCAGAATGGTCACCTCTTCCATGATTTCCCCCTCAATTCCCAAGCCCAAATTATGGGGGAAGGAAAACCAAAGGATGGCTTCACGCAGGTCATTGGAAGGAAAAAAACAACCTCCCAAAAAGAATAGTCAAGAAAGAAACCAAAAGATCTCCACCAACAACTCCTTTGATGTCTTAAATCATCTCTCAGAAGCAAAGGAGGTGGAAAACCCACACAAAAATAAAATCCAGAGAAACGATAATGGGAAATCCAAGATGCACTCTGGGCTAGTTCCAGAACCAATACAAGATACAGATTCCCCTGCTAGATAGAATGAGGACAAAAAATCAAAGGATGGAGGGAACATGATTATGCAGCTCGATGACCAGGACCTGGAAGACATCGATTTGGAGAAACTAGAGGGAGCCTTCAATAAGAAGGAACTGTAATCCATCCCAGTGGAACAACTAAGGAAGGTTTAGAAAGTCTTCATTGACTCAACTGCAAGAGAAACCTCAATATTTGGCATAAGCTCTAATCTAGTTCTAGACCCTAGACGTACTCCTCGAGAAGGAAAATGAAGAGAATGAAAATCAACACAACAAATGATCAAAGAAGTAGGTAATTACATGCTCAACTCGGGACAGATCCAATGTCTCACATAAGGTTTCTTCTCACCCCCACCAATCTATTTATGATGAATATTATCACATGGAACATTAGAGGACTCAATGGAATATCCAAACAAAGGACTCTTCGAAACAATATACTCACAGAAAATCTGAACATTCTCCTTCTCCAGGAAACCAAATGTGTTGGAGAAGAAGGAGAATAATTTTTTAAGAGATGTTATCCATAATGAATCCAATGATGCAATAGTCGGTTTAGCTATTGTATGGAACCCTGCCTCAGTCATAATTGATCAACTATTTTCCACAGTTGGCACACTCTCGATTCATTTCCGAGCCTTGGGATCCAACAAGGAAGGTATTCTCACAAAATGCATATGGACCACATAGTTCCCAAGAAAAGGACTTATTCTTACATTAACTCTCCTCCCTAGGAAAGTTGATACGTCCAGCGTGATGGATAATAGGCGAAGACTTCAATATTATTCTCACACTAGAAGAGAAGATCGGAGGAATGAAGTGATTGGAGAAAGACAATGGTAATTTCTGGATGCTCATAGATCAACTCAATCTAATTTATATAGAGACCAGAAATTGCATCTTCACTTGGTCCAACAGATGATATGGACCCTAACAAATTTCTTGTATATTGGACCAATTCCTTATCTCATAATCCATAATGTTGGAGGACCCAATGTTAGAAGCCAACATTCTTCCAAAATCGGGCTTAGATCACTGGTTAGTTCATCTATGGATAGACATAGGAGCAATGCCCAAATACGAGCCTTTCCGTTTTGAAAAATTATGGTTCACTCACCCAGACTTTCAGGAACTTTCTTAGATTTGGTGGGAGAAGGTTGAGATCTCTCATGGCACACACATGTACTGTTTTTAGTAGAGACTAAATAAATTCAATATGCATCTAAAGGAATGGAACAAGAATGTTTTCAGAAACATATTCCAAGATAACAAATAGCTTGAGAAATTCCTAGAAGAAATGCAACAGGAAATCATTTTGCAGGGTCGCACAGATGCTTCCAAAAGGGAGGAAGAAAAAATCCAACAACAACTTGAGGAGAGACAAAAACAAGAGGAAATAATTTGGAAACATAAATCCAGAGTGAAATGGCTTAAGGAAGGAAAGAGGAACACAAATTTCTTCCATCGATCCATGGTTCATCGACGATACATCGATCAAATGACCAAACCTGAAGATGCTAAGGGAATCAAATTTTGGATCATGTAGGAATAGAATCTGAACTAATAAGATATTATAAAGATATCCTATCATAACCTATAATGGATATAACCCAAGCTATCAACAAGATAAATCATCACATCCCCTCCCTCATCACGTCACTAATGAGACCGATCACGTAAGAAGAAGTAGATCAAGAAGTAAAAGAAATGCCTCTGGGTAAGGAACCTGGTCCTAATGGCCTCACATCAGAGTTCTTCCACTATTGTTGGTCGATGATCAGAGAAGAGGTATGGAAACTAGTTGAGGAATCTCTATCCTCAAGGAAATTCATCTCTTCCTTTAATTCCACCTTCCTCATGCTTATCCCAAAGGAAGATCGGGTCACCCACCCAAAGCAATTTTGTCCCATTGCACTCTGCAATGTAACCTACAAGATCATCATGAAGGTCATAGCACTGCGGCTCAAGCATGCTCTTCCCTTCATCATCTCTAAGGAACAATCAATATATGTGGAGGGGCTCCAAATTATGGACAACATTATTCTGGCACACGAGGTGATCCAATCACTCAATTCAATTTTCACCCCAGTTATGCTTATCAAACTCAATGACCTCTCAAAATATTTTGATCGAATCAGTTGGAAATACATGAACTTCCTTCTCGAGGCCTTTGGCTTTGATAATGCTTCAATAGACTGGATTATGAAACTCATTTCATCTTCCTTCTTCTCTATTTTGGTTAATGGTGTTCCCTCCCAACCCTTCTCTCCCACCAGGGTATATGTCAAGGGGACCCCCTTTCTCCCTTCCTCTTTTTCATTATGGAAGAGGGCCTAGGCCAGTACATCAAAGCCTCTATAAAAAATGGGTCCTTCCATGGCCTACCCATTCACAATCTCCATTCTGCAGCTTCCCACAGTCAATTCGTGGATGAAACCTTGTTGATGAATACACCCACATCCCAGGAAACCAAAAAACTCAAGACCATCCTCTCAGACTTTTTTGAAGCCTCTGGGACCACCCTAAACTTAGAAAAATCCCAACTCTTCTTTTTTAACACTTCGCATACTGTACAAACCCACATCTCCAAACTTATGGGAATTCCTAGGAGGTCCCTTCTGTCCAACTATCTCGGAATTCCCCTTTCAGCTGAAACAATACACAATTTCTCTTAGGACAACCTCCTTCTCTGCATTTCCAATCATCTAAGCAATTCGACCTTCACGTCCCTCAATCTTGTTGCACGACTTGTCCTTCTCAAATCAGTCCTTCAAGCTCTCCCAACTTACCTCTTCACTGCTTTGGTAACCCAACAATCAATGATCCAGATGGATCTAGGGAACATCAAAGAAGTTTCAGAAGTGTCCCATAATGCACAAAAGTGTCCTAGGAGGCTCAGAATGGCCTCAACGGGTAGAAAAGGGAATAAATTCAAAGTTCCCAAAACTCAATTAAAGTGGAATGATCGCAAAGTGCATGTATCAATATTTCCAACGGAGAAAACGGCTCATCAAACAGAGTTACAGATCAAAAGATATAAGTGATCAAAGTTCTGGTCAACCTAGCCCAGTCAACAGGGATAAGTCAGCATCCATACTACCAACGTCAGCATCCGTACAGACTACATGGAAAGAACAGAGAGTGACATGTGTCATGATGATTTCAACATGCCACGTGGCAACACCAAAGGCTGCCACGTGCCACTCAAATTTGGGGTTTTTAGGGCACCACGTGGACCAGTGAAAAAGTGCCACGTGGCACCCCCAGGTGATGCCACATGGCACCACCTAGAAGGTGCCACATGTCACTAGATGATATGGAGGTGACATCATCACGTAAGGTTTGAAAAATCATTGGATTCCATGTGGCCTAATGGGAAGGTGCCACATGGCACCCCCAAAATGCACAAGGACCCTCTGTGAAAAAATAATTAAAATATATATATATATATATATTAACATAACTCTGCCATATATGGAAGAAGTTCTTCTATATATAGAGGATCCTCTATATACAACCTCCGCTAAATTGTCTTCCAGAAATAGTTAGCGGTTTCGCCATTTTGGGGGTATATGCCAAATTCACCGCCAAAAATAACATTTCGTCGTTTAAACTGCTGCCAAAGCCACCGTCAAAATTAGCGGAGCATGCCAACCATGTGTTAGAAGGAGGATTCTATCAGATACGACCTTAGAAACTCCTCAACAGACAACATCTAAATTTAGCTCCGCTAACCATTTGGCCAATGGCCTCATCAATGCTCAACTGCTCGAGAATTTGTATAAGAAGGGCATTCCAGTTCAGAGTTCGGACAGACTGTCTATTTGACACACACCAATGCACAAAGCATGAGAGAGGAGTTGAGCTCGTCCATACGGAATCATACGTACTTTATGGATCCGTACGGCCTGATATGGAACTGGCATGCAAACCGAGGCAAGGGTGCCTCTTGAGCCTAAAAGTGTCTGACTCAAATTGAGGCATGGAGACAGTCATTTTTAGGTAAAATGACACCATGAACATAGTGGTGGTGTTAGTTTTCTGATTTGAGAAAAGGTTTTGTATCTTAATTATAGAATGATTCATTTATTACAGAGGCAGTGGCACTGTAACCGAGACAAAGGTGTCTCTTGGGCTTGAAAGTGTCCGACTCGGATGGAGACAATTTGACAGTGATTTTTAGGTGATTTGGCAACGCGAATCACCTAAAAGTGTTTGTCTCGGATTGAGGCGTGGAGAAAGTCATTTTTAGGTAAAATGACACCACAAACGCAGTGGTGGTGTTAGTTTTTTTATCTGAACAAAGATTTTGTAGCTTAATTCCAGAATGAGTCATTTATTGTAGAGGCAGTGGCACTGTAACCGAGGCAGATGTGTCTCTTGGGCCTAAAAGTGTCTGATTCGGATGGAGATGATTTGACAGTCATTTTTGGGTTATTAGGCGATGGAAATCCAATGATGAGGTATATTTTTGCAACAGAACTTCAGATAAGCAAGATAATCTCTAGAGAAGCCAATGTAAGCATGTTTTTCATTATGTTGTTTTGTCATTAAATTTTGCAGCATAACATGCATGTTATAAAACTGAAGGAGCAGAGAGAGGCTGCAGCAAGGAAACAAGATCAACTTATTACTTCTATCTATTCTTATCTATTCTTCTTTCACATCAAATCAATCAGTTACATGTGACAGAGAAATTGTGGCACTTGCATGATAAGTGACCAATGAAGTAGTTCTGATTCTCGTGGTTTCAGGATCTTTTGTATGGGATGCATATTTATGCTTGGATATGAGTAGCAGATCTAAGGATTTTGATGGCTCCATGTTGATGGAGTCATATTTTTTTTTTTTTTTAACAAGAACAATTAATAGAGCTTATATTAGAAAAACGGTGGCGAGCCACCGACACAGTTACATAGTATTTGATCTATACGATCGGGCAATACTGCCTTCCAATTCTTATTCTAGATTACTTACTGCTAGACAGGATTCCATTAATAGAGACAAATTCCACAGCTACATGCCTAGTTTGTCTTATACAAAATTCCAAACAATGTGTTTGGTTCAGCATGGAGTTGTTGTCTGATTACTTTTAACCTTTCTTTTCTCCCTGAGCGCGCTCCAACTTCCATTCATTGTTCAACTGCTCCATTTTTTGCTCCAAAATTCTGACCCTGCCTTCGATTTCTTTCTGTGGATCCTGCAGTTCTTTCTTTAGATCATCCATCTCCTCACACATTCCAGTTTTGGTGTGAAGGATGTCAAGCTCCAGCCTTTCCATACGCCTTCCTGCTTCATTGTCCATATTTTGGAGAAACTCATCCAAGTGATTCAACATTCCTCGGAGTTTCTGCATGCTTTCCTCTAAGGTTGAGACATGCTCCTCCACTGTTGGCTTGCTACCAGAGCTAGAGGCCATTGAACCATCGCTCAGGGAAGCTTCTGATGGGAATTGTTGTCTTGCTTCTCCTCCCTTTGATATTTTTCTCCTTACTTCGTTTCCCCTTATTCTGCCTTCTTCCCTATTTAAGAAGCACACCCCTTGGCTCCAAATCCCACATGAAGTAGATCTGAAGTATGGGTGACCTCTGCAAATCTGTTCCCTCATGATTTCATCCTCCCTCCTTCTGAAATATGCATGAGCCTGTTGATTCGCATATGTCCTCTCTCCCTCATAACGTCTTATCTAGGGCGCATTACAGAATGGGATTGAAAAGTGGATTACAGGATTTCCCATATTTCCGTAATGTCATTTAGGAGTAAGACTGTTTAGTCTAGGCTCGCTCCCCAATTGGCTTCTTCATCTGCCTGGGAATTCTTTTCTCGAAGGACATGGAAAATTTGAAAGGTCTTGAACTGCCTCACTAGGAGCTTGATTTTATCAAGCAAATGCTGGAGAGTTGCATTTCCCAACCTGGAGTTTTTATTCAGAGCTTGAATTGTTACTCTTGAAGCCCTTGGCATGACCATATCCCGGATATTGAGGAGCAGGGCTTGATTGAGCCCTTGCCAGAGTGCGAGGGCTTCTGCTCTATTATTGGAAGCAACTCCAAGACCCCAGGCAAACCGAAGAATACTAGTTCTATCTTTGTTTGAGATAATCCCTCCTCCCCCGACAGCCCCCGGGTTTCCTTTGGAGCCTCCGTCGAATGAAAGAAAATTGAGGTTCTTGGAGAGTTTCCAGTTCTCCAATTCCATCTTCCCCATCCCGAGCTCCCAACTGCAATTCAGGGGCATACGAGTGTAAGGAGACGGAGGGGCTTGGATACCTAGATGCCTCAACCATTCTTCTTAATCTCTGGCTAGAGGATTATTATTTGAAGCCTTGACGAAGGGATACTTTCACTGAAAAGAGCCTTGATCTTTGAGACTATTTGTTCCGGGGTCCTCTTAGTTTCTTTGAAAATCCAGTTATTTCTTTCAATCCATATCATCCAGAGGATGAATTTCGGGATCGAATTCCAGAGGGCCAAAAGATATCCTTGTTTAGCCATCTGGAAGGGATAAAGGGATATCCATCTTGACAGCAGTGAGTGAGTTTCCTTTGGAATAGGGGGAGCTGGAACTCCAAGACCCAGGATAAAAATCAAGACCTCCATGGAGAAAGGGCATTCCAGCTGCAAGTGATTCGTCAGTTCTTCCTCATTTCAATAGAGAGGGCATATAGTGGGCCCTTCCCAACCTCTTTGTTTTAGATTTTCCCCTGAAATAATTCGCTTATGTGCCATTGTCCACTAAAACATATTTATCTTTGGAATAGACTTCAGACTCAAGACTGCTTTCCAGATCGCTGGGTTGGGAGGAACATGGGGTATTGCAGCGAAATTCTTATACCTAGAAGTCATGGAGTAAGGCCCATATTGATGTCCCCATCCTCTCCGATCTTTTTTCTTTTCCTGTAGTCGGGTCTTTCCTTGCAGCCTTCTCTTAAGCGTGGTCCAGTCTTTCTCAAGTGCTTGGGGCAGGTTTGTAATTTCCCACCTTAACCAGGAGCGCTTCTCATCATTTCCCCAACAAGAAATGTCCCTGAGGATTTAATATTATGAGCTTACATCCAGTCCCTGAGTCACCCGAGATCCTGGAGCTTTGAGAGTGGGGCTTCTCCAAGGACCGAGTCTTCCCAGATATTGATCTCTTTCTCGTTCCCTGGAATCTAGGTTAAATGGCATTGAAAGGAGTGTAAAGCTTTTTGGCAAAGAGAGAAGATAGGGAAGCCTTTTCCCACTTTTGGAGGTTTTGCTAGACAATTCTTCCTTGGGCCTCTAAAGTATTTCTTCCAGAGTGCTCTTTTGCACCAGGTGGGCTTCCTTGTGATTGTGTTCCATAAAATTTTGGCTCCCAATGCTAAATTTTGTGTCTAGAGATTTCTGAGTTGGAGGCCTCCTTCCAGAAAAGGTTTGGTGACTTTCCCCCAGCTTATGAGGTGCAACTTCCTTCCCGTTTGCTTCCCTCCTTCCCAAAGGAACCTCCTAATCATCATTTCCATCTTTTGGATAAATGCCTTTGGAGCCAGAGTGATGGAGCATTGATAAATATGAATGCTAGCTAGAACAGCTTTGATTAGGACTATTTTGCCTGCCAAGTTTAACCAGTTGGCTCCCCAGGAGTTGATTTTGTTTTTAATTCTTTCTATTAGTTGGTTCCAGTGATTTGCTTTAGAGGTGGATTTGAATATTGGGAATCCTAGATACTTAAACTCATCCCATATGGTGCTTCCTTCCATTCCCAGGACTCTTGAAATTTCAAGCATTTCCCTTGGGGTGATGTTCCATCCATAGATTTTTCTTTTATTTAGGCTGATAACGCTGCCAGAGGTTTCTGTATATGTGTCCAACTCTTTTTTGATATTTTTTGCTATCACTGTACTCGCACCTCCAAATAGAAACGTGTCATATGCGAACTGGGCATGATTGATATCCTTTACCCCATTTGCGATATGAAGACCGGACAAACTTTGTTGTGTTTGAGCATTATCGAGCTAAAGACTTAAAAGATAAGCTTGAATGGCATAGAGAAGAGGGGAAAGGGGACAACCTTGTATGAGGCCTCTGGATGCTTGGAAGAAGTGAGTAGCTCTTCCATTGACTAAAGGGGCGATCTAGGGGGAAGCTATACAAGCTTTTATCCACTTTATAAAGGGGGGCACAAACCCCATTTTCCCCATTACCTAAAATAGAAAATCATGTCTCACCCTGTCAAACGCATTTGAAAGATCTAGTTTAACTATCATGCCTTTATCCTTTCGACGTATACTTGAGTGAAAAGCCTCTTGGACCAGGATGATATTGTCCATAATATGCCTTCCTTTGATGAAGCCGCCTTGATTTTCTGGAATTATGACAGGGAGGGTGTTTTTTAATCTATTATCTATGATCTTGGTAAGGATTTTGTAGCTAGTGTTACACAGGGAGATTGGACGAAACCTGTCAAAGCTGGTCGCTCCTCTTTCTTTTGGGATCAACGCCAGAAAGGACGAGTTCGTTCCTCCTCCAATTCTTGCACAGATTTGAGATTTCTGGATAAGCTTGGTGAGGTCTGATTTGATGAAGTCCCAGCTATTCTGGTAGAATCTGGCTATGAAGTCATTCGGGCTAGGGGCTTTGTCTGGGTGCAGCTGATCTAGAGCCTCTTTAATTTCTTGCTGATCCACTTATGTGGTTATCTTATTGTTTGCCTCTTCCTGAACGCAGTTCGAAATCAGATTCAAAGGGTATGCGGAAGGGACACCTGCCTCTACTTGGGTTTCTGTATAAAGAGTTTCAAATGTTTGCGCAGCTGCCTGTTTGATGCCTTCAAAATCCGTGATGGTCTGGCCCTGAGTGTGGATTTCTGTTACCCTTTGGAATTTCTTTCGGGCTTCTACCTGCTTGTGGAAAAACTTTGTGTTCTTATCCCCAACTTCAAGCCAGAGACATCTAGATTTTTGTTGCCAGTATTTCTCTTCTTCTCTGCAAGCTTGGTGCCAATTTTTTTGTAGCTTTAACTCTTGCTGCAGGGTATCTTGAGTGATTCATGAGTCCTCCATTTGGGTCTAGTGCTTTTCGAGCTCCCTTTGTGCTTCTTGTCGATCTACTGCTGGATTAGAGAGTGTTTTTGCCGAGAGTCTTAAGGCCAACTTTAGCTTCCTTAGCTTTTCTTCCCACACAACGAATGGAGAGCCTTTAACTGAGCCATTGTAGATTCTGGCTGCCAGGGCATGGTAGCTCTCCTCCTGGATCCATTTTGGATTGAATTGGAAGGGGATTGGACCATTGTTGTTTTCTGGAGACAGATCTAGGGTGACAAGCTTGTGATCTGAAATACTATGCGGGAGAATGGATGACGTGAGAAGGAATCCCAACATTAAAAAGGAACTTTGGACTAGGAATCTATCTAGCCTTGCTGCGATATGCCTCGGTCCCACCCTTTTGTTAGTCTAGGTGTACTTCCATTTAGTAGGCTTTATATCCTCTAGTTCCCAGGAACACATAAGGTCCTCTACCCATTCCCTTGCCAGGTCACGGACAATTGTGCCTCCTTTTTTCTCTGAATTTGCGAGAGTTATGTTAAGGTCCCCCCCCAGGATGATGTTGTCTAGATCATGCCACTGCAAAAAGTCTTTTAACGTTTCCCAACAACTTTTTTTATCTTCTAACAATACAGGAACATAGAGATTGAATAGGCTTACTTGACAACCTGTTTCCAGGTGGAGGAGGCTGGTGAAGATCCAATGCTTGCATGTTTCCGACTTGACTAGGTCATATTTATTTGAGTTCCAGAGTGTGCCCAGGCCGCTCGAGGCACCCCTTGCACTTTCAACAATTCCTTTACATATATTCCATCTTTCTTTCACTTTCCTAATGAAACATTGTGCATCCATTTTGGTTTCTTGAATGAGCAAGATATCATCTTTTGAGGTTTTAATAATGTCTTTTAACACCTCTTCTTTTATCTTGCTTCCAAAGCCCTTGCAATTCCAAGAAACGAATTTCATTGATTACTTGAGGGGGAGGTAAGCCCTCCTTCAGGGGCCTTTGATTTTTTCTTGGTCTACTTAACCCTGATCAACTATTTGATGGTTGGCTATGATCCGTTCAGAATGTCCTTGTAAGTCTCCTTTTCCCTTTCCGTTTTTTTTTTGTTTTCCTGCCTCTATTTGGCTTTTTGGGGGTAATGTTTGTATTGCTATCTTCCTCAGTGCTGCTGTCTGAGTAGACCTCACCTTCCTCAACCTCCGGTTCTTGTCCATTTCCTTTTGAACTTGGACCCTGCTCCTTCCTTGTCACTTGCGTTGTTAGTTCTGTTGGCTCAGAAATGGGGGACCTTGGGGCCATGTTCGCGTCATTGCTTGGACGAGATTGCTTTATAGTTGCTTCCTTTTATTTTTCAAAGTTGATTACCTGAGCACTGTTCCTTTATTTGTCGTTTTCTTCTTGATCCTCAAACTGTAGCTAGCTCAATTTGTCAGCTCTTGTGATTTTTTTTGTAGAGGGCTTGCCTCTTCTCACCTGTTGCCAGCCTTCGCTTGCCTCTTTGTCCTTGATGAGATCCTTTGGACAGTTTCTCTGGAAATGACCATATTCATGGAAACCTCTACATTTGAATGGAAGCTACTCATAGTCAATCTTTTGAAAATGTTGCCATTCTCCTACCCTTAGTTTGATTGCTTCTGGTAGACCAACTTCAAGGTTAACTTCCACACAGATGAGGGCACAAGAGTATTGATCCTTTGGATCCGCTTTATCAATGTAATGTCCAAGACCATTACCGATTGCTTGAAGCGATGAAGTGTTCCCATAGTGAATTGGGAGGTTTGGGAGTCTAATCCAAACCAACACCTCCTTTGGGACTTTCGATTCTGGATCAAAACTAGGGTTCCAATGATTCAGATAGAGCCCTTGAGTTCCCATGAAATAGGGTATGTTTCTGAAAATCAGGTCCCGATTTGCTTCTAATATGAACTCAAAGATGTAATAACCTCTTACAACTACGTAGCAAGTAACACTGATTTGGATCAGAGGGCGCCAGTTCCTTTGGATCTAGTTGTCAGTGGTTTTGACGAAGGGCCAGAGCCCCATGAACTGTCCAACAAGTCCATGTTCTGCCAAGGAAATCGCAACTCACATGGGGTTTTCTGGAGGGAGATCTATTTCAGAGATTGACTGCAGGCACTTAACGAAGCTGGGTGGGGATTAACGAAGCCGAGCGTCCATGGAAGACCCCAGGCATTAGGCTAGGGTTTGCGCAGGGGCACAGAAGACCTCCTTCACTATTGTTTAGCCCGGGGATTGATGGGGTCATATTTTATTCTTCATCTTTTTATGTATTGAGTATGTGGGAAAGATGTCCATGTCAGCATCATGGATGGCTCATGAGTATGAGAACTTGTGAAGCTGTATACATTCCCGATCACATTCCGATCTCTTGTTTCCATCATCAAAGCGGGACTTTGGCCTTACAACTTGTAAAGGAGAGACATCATTACAACAAGGAGAATAAAGCGACCAGGCTTTGGAGCATGACCCGAAGAGGTATCCCACATTGGGTGAACTCCGTTATCAAGGGACGTGTCATATCCATTATGTGTATTATGTCCTTATGTTGTTTTTCCATGAATTTCCGCACATAGGATGTTAAATGCAAGCATGGCATATCAAACATAAGGGAAACTAAAGAGGTTTCATTCACTTTGAATTCAAGCGCATAAGACTTCAAATTTACCTTTAATTTCACATCGCTGAAGTAAAACAATCTATAACTGACCCTTTTGAAGGAGTGACAAAAACAACCAATTATTGGAAACTTATCGGTCCTAGGTTCAGATCAAGTGGTATCAGAGCATGCTTGATACTGATTGCATGTGTTGAATATAAGTATGACAGGGTCACCAAAACAATCGTGGTTCGATGAGCTTCAAGAGATAAACCAAATGCTTCAAGCAGAGAATGTTGGATTGAAGACATTGTTGCATGTTGCAGAAGAAGAGAACCAAAGGTTGCAAGAGCAGTTGGAAGCCATGAAGATGCAGACAGAGGAAGGATCTATGAATAAGACAGTGATAAAACCATCTTGTGACCATGAGAACGTCACCAGTTATGGGTGCGAGAATGACAGTGCAAATGCATGCACACTTTTTCAAGCAAATGAAGATGACCTACATGCATCCATAAACCAAGGAGGATTCCTAGAAGAATCTTCCACTGATCCTTCTCACCAGGAACAATTGGACACATCTCAAGAAGCAGACCAAGGGTCCCAATTTGAGTTGGAGGTAACTAAACCATGTGCAGTTCCTTTCTTGATTAATGATGATGATTATTTTGAAATCCTTGAACATTATGCCTCTTGCATCGGCTTAAAGTTGATGAGAAAAATGGGATATGAAGGAGGAGGAATTGGAGCCAATGGCCAAGGTATTTTGGATCCCATCAAGGCAGTGGTTTGGCCTTGATATGCCGAGATAGGCTATGTCCCAAAGGATGTTGGAGAAAGCTCCAAAACCATCTGGGAAGAAGACCCCATGATAGTCACTGAGACTCCAAAGGTCAACAGTTCATCAAGAGATGGAATTGATTAAGTGTAGGCCGAGAGCAGAACTTCTCATGATCGAGGATTCGAGACATCTCCAGGGAGAGATGAGCATCACAATGATAGATTTGAGACCAAATCTTATTTCCAGTCTGAATCTAGAGGAAACTCACCAAGGTGTAAGAAATCTCAAGACTCTAAAATGCCATTTGATTATAAGCATGTTAATCATATAAAACAAAGCTTTTGGCATCAAATACCATGCACTTTTTGTGGATTGAGTAACCACACAATGTCCTAGTGTTGGAAGAGAAAATCCTTGTGCAGGAAGGTTATGGAAACCGAGAGAAGAATGAGAATGGAAGATTTTTTTCCACACATGGAAAAGAGCAGGGGGGATGCGCCTCTAAAGGAGGAAGGCTACTGTAGCCATTATAGCAAAGATGGGAATCATGAGGCCACTTGTTGGTCCTTACATCCAGATCTACGTCCAAAGAGGGACAAGAAGACTAGGAAGACACCTTCGAGGGAGATAGCCAGTCGGGCAGTGTTGGAGGAACATCCTCCACCAGGAAAAGACCAACTACCAGATAGAGGAAAACTCGATAAAGAGGACATGCTCGGAAAAATGGTTGAACAAATGGGGAAAATCATTTTGAGTTAGTCGAGAGTGGCCATGTTTGTAAATCACAAGTTGCGATTCATACCCCGTAGAATGGTATTGTGTAAACGTGATAATTATTGATATCACTTATTTTTCTGGCACATGTTGATATTGTTAGGCCTTGTGAGGTAGTTTGGGTAAGGGTTTCTTATTGTAAGTCCAATGGACATGAAACTTAATGGAATGAATTTTGGAGACCAAAATTCCTTTCAGTTGGGAGGCATGATCCAGATGGATCTAGGAAACATCAAAGAAGTTTCAAAAGTTTCGCAGAATGCAAAGAAGTGTCCCAAGAGGCCCAGAATGGCCTCAACATGCAGAAAACGGAAAAAATTCAAAGTTCCCAAAACTCAACTAAAATGGAATGATTGCTAGTGTAGTGTACCTTTTTACACTACTCAGGTTTTCAAACCTCTCAGTTACCATTCAGTACATGAATTTTACATAATTCGTACAGAAATTATAAGCAAATTCATTTAAACAATTAAACACACTTAAATCTCAGAGTAAAATATATAAGTTGCTACTACAATTAAACAAGCCATAACATTCAACAGTAATTCATTTACACAGCAAAAACATGATACATAAACAGCTTAGTCATGCAAAACATGATCAAAGCATAATTCAGAATACTTATCTTTTAACAGCTGTAGAAATCACCAACCAAGTGCAGGCCTTCCACAAACCTCCCAGCCATAGACCGCACTACTCCTCAACTCAACAGTGGGTCACCCTCGAGCTGGGACTGAGCTCCACCCCAGGGCAAGGAATCCGGACTCAAGCTGAGGTTACAGGGAAAACAATCACTCACAACCACCAGGAAGGAATTCTCTCCTAGGAATCTCCCATGCTCACTGCCCACAGACCCTCATTCCCCACATGCCTATTCCACCCTAGGAGAGTGCACCTTCTATGTCACCTGGACAGTCCTTCGGATGCCAGTCTCCCTTGCCTTGGGTTACAGGAACAGACCGGATCGGAAGTCTCTGGGTTCTGTAGCAGCTACAGGGTTCCTTCCAGGAGCCCTCTCCTTCCTCTGTGCACTCTCTCACCTGGAGGAGTCACTCACGAGCCAACAAGCCTCACGCAGTCCAGTACTACGTGGTCACAACAACCCACGGGGAAAACAAACACGG
The DNA here is from genome assembly GCA_032191745.1 of Picea mariana. Taxonomy (NCBI): domain Eukaryota; kingdom Viridiplantae; phylum Streptophyta; class Pinopsida; order Pinales; family Pinaceae; genus Picea; species Picea mariana. The sequence goes on from JASDQU010820102.1 coordinate 55,558, forward strand.
GCCTTCCCAAACCGGTTCAGCAATCACATGATGATCTCAAGGTGATGGTTCTGGAAATGCGGGATAACAATCCACGCAGGACATTACACAGACTCTCTGGTTCGAATGGGTAAAGAGTCAACTGGCTTTCAGATGGACACAATCTTCTCCCCTCCCAGAACAGAGGGCGTACCCCTATTTTTACAGCACCAACACATGCTTTACGACTTTCGAGATTGATCTAAAAATGAAGAAGACTTGAAAAACTTGAAAAATTATTGCAAGTGAAATGTTATGTGTTTAAAGCAACAGGATCAGTTTGCAACACATAAATTAAGGATTACTTATGTAAATTACTCATAGAAAACAACATAAACATTGAACATAAACACATATGCACAACAATTGATAAAGGAGTTCACCCCTCTTATGGGCTACATCTCCTGGTCCAGCTTCCAATGGATCATTATTATTAATTTCTCAAAAAGTGCTCAAAAACATGTCTTACAATTCTCAAATTGACAAACCAACTCCTCCAATGGCTTTCCAGCGTCCCAAAACCCTTGTTTGGGCTCTTTTGGCACCTCAATCGGTCGAAAAATGAGAAAGATAGGCCTCCTAGAAGTCTCCTTCTCCAAGCTTGTTGTCTCTGGTTCTACAATTCGCAACCCCCTTGAATGAACTTGGCTCACACGCTCTTTTAAGCGCAAAAAACCAGCACCGGGCACAACCACGCCAACGGTGCAAACCGTAGAATGGTTAAGGGCGTGCCAACCCCTAACCGCCTCGGCACCTGGGTGTATGGCGCATATGACTATCGGCTTGGAAAAATGGTGGTTAGACCCATTACAACCGTGTAACTCCCGCTCCGGTCATGGGCATATGCAAATGTAAAAATCGTGGGCTATCCGAACCCCATGCACCAACAACCGTGCGCATATATATAATGGTCAGGCTACGGTTCAAACCCTCGCACACAATGGTATATATATTATATATAAAATGAAATACAATTCACGCACCAATCGACTGGACTATAATATATGTGTTGAGTCATATGTGAATCAAACGACCACGGGTTGGGGCTAAGCCCCGGCCTGACCCCCCTTTCCATCCAAGCATCAATCAACTTTAAATATATATGTGTTGGCATAATAATCAAGGAACAAAGGGCGGCACGTTGGTCAGCGGAGAGTTATGAAGTCTTTACATAAAGGAGGAGGTCCGGGGGTCGAACCCCACGGGCCTCAACAAATTTTTATATAACCAAATAGCTAGTCAACGAGTGACACATGGCGCCAATGGATTGGGCCATGTGTCCTCACATCATTGGCCACCAATGACACGTGTCATCCACCGATTCGACAACTATCAACCAATGAGAGTGTGCCACATCATCCACCTAACATGTCATCATACAGATGGTACAACCCTGCCATGTCACCGCACGGATTGTACGGACTGTACGAACAGGTACAGTCAACATCTAAAATTTTTGCCTGTTTTCCTTAGCAAATAGATCGCAATATCTTCTCCATACGTACTCCATTTGAGAAAGTAAATATACCGCCAGAATCAGAAAGATGAGATGGACACAATGGCATTGTTTTCGTCACATTCTGAGCACTTTGAAAATTGAGCAAAATTTGATCCCCTGATCACACCTCCCCATTGGGAAGCTTTTGGACCACCAAAAGACTATCTCAGTCTTTGTGAAGATGAGGGTAAATCTCCCTCACCCTTCCAACCTCAATCCACTTGGCCTTGCTTGGATTCGTCCCTTTAAGACCAACTCGCAAATACTCGACATTTCCTCACTTCGAAGTTCGCATTCTCCTGTCAAGGATGGTGTCTTCCTGCAGTTCTGTTAGATACTCTGGAGAAAAATCATCTATGGAAGGAATCTGAACATGCTCTCCTTGATCATCAATCATTGGAGACTCATACAACTTCAAATTCTCAACATTAACAACTGCATACATCTGCATATATGGAGGCAAATCTAAACGAAAATTATTGTTACCAATCTTGTCGACAATTTTGAAGGGACCATATCGAATTGGTTTCAACTTTTTACCTTCTCCTTTAAGCCTCTCCTTGCTGATGTAAAGCCACACTTCATCACCAACTTTGAAACTGTGATCAACACGATGCTTTTCATGTCTCATTTTGTACTTGGCCTGACTCTTTTCCAACTGCTCTTGCACCACCTGATGTATCGACTGAATTTGTTCAATGAACTTCTCTGCCCGATCAATTTCATATTGTCCATCAACAACAATATCTTTCCCAAAGATGAAATCTAAAGGCGACTTGGGAAAATAGCCAAAACATGCCTCAAATGGCGACGTTTGAGTCGAAGAGTGCTTAGCTCTATTGTACGCATGCTGAATGTAGTGTAAATGTTCATCCCAAAGCTTAGGATGCTTGCTGCAATAAGCATGAAGAAGATGTACCGCTGTACGATTCACCACCTTTGTCTGACCATCTGTCTGTGGATGAAAAGTTGTTCTCTTCTTAAGCTTGGTGTCCATGAGTGCCCACAAACTTGACCAAAAACTTCCAACAAATCGAGAATCCCGATCAGAAATAATGGACTTGGGCAAACCAAAATGCACCTAAACATTTTGAAAGAACAACTGTGCCATTTGTTCTTCTATTACCTGCTTAGTACAAGGCATCAATATACACATCTTGCTAAAACGATCAACCACAACATAAAGATAATCATGACCTCTTCTCGACATAGGTAAACCACCAACAAAATCCATGGAAATACTTTCCCAAGGTCGAGAAGGAACTGGAAGTGGAGTGTACAAACCCAACTTTCAATTACTTGGTTTACTTGTAGAACACAACGAACATCCCCGAACATATCGCGAAACAATTTCATTCATCGTAGGCCAGTAACAATATCCTTGCAAATTTGCTACTGTCTTGCCTACACCAAAATGACCAGCAATAAGAGAAGAATGCGCTTCTCTTATGATGTTGATTCTTTCTCCCTGTGGAATACACAACTTGCCAAGATGATACAAGAGATTATTATGCAAATGATAATGCAATTCTTCAACATGGTTAGAGTGGCACAAAGTTTCATACACTTCCTTAAAGTCAGTATCTAAAGCATATTGTTCCACATAACTTTCATGCATTATAGGACTCTGCTTAAGAATAACTGAAGCACTAACAATAGGCCTGGAAAGAATATCAGCGACTTTGTAAAAAATGCCCTTCTTATACCTGATAACCAAATGAAACTGTTG
>JASDQU010820103.1:15652-34895 GCA_032191745.1 Picea mariana
TGTATGACTTTGCTTGGAGAGATAAATTGAAGAGCCAAGTTGTTAGGCTTGTGGAAAATTTGATTGAAGAGGCAAGTTTTGAGACCCGTGGGATATTGCATTCTCTCAAGGTGAGAAAATGGCTGGGAATTATTTCTTGAGGTGCTAAACTGTAGCGACAGAGATTTGAGACTTCATGTATAGCCTATTTTTGAAGCCCTGGAATGGACGTGGGATAGATGAAGGACTGTTGAGCATACAAGGAGCACACTTCCTAGGGTGGGACATGCATGTGAGGAATGAGAGACTGTAGGATGTCAGTGTGAATTGGAATATGTGATGGACTTTTCTACAATCGAGTCACATGTGTATGAGATACTTGTGACTGAGTTCCTGTAGAGTGAAATACTTTATCTTGGTTGGGGACCCTTTCCCAAATGGAGTTTATCCCCAGCTCAGGGGTGACCCACTATTGAAATTTATGAAAAATGCGGTGTAAGGCTGGGAGGAACGTGGAATGTGTGCACCCTTTTGGTGTATTTTATTCAAAATATAAGTGTCAGTTATGTGTTAAATCATGTTTGCAATTATATTTATGAAATTTTTTTCATGGGTTTATGTTATTTATGTTGCATGTATAATTATGTCACGAATTGTGTATAAAATTTTTAAGAAAATGTATGTAATCATGCATTGCATAGTTTCATTATGTTTAATTAATGACAGAGTTGTGTTAGAGAAATTTCAATGGAATTGCTAGAAAATTGGTATCAAAGCAAGAAAGTTTCAAGTGTAACTCCCCATAGGGATTATGGGGGTGTTACATTCCTCTTGGAGTTTAAGGGTAGAGTGAATGCCTTAAGAAGAAGTCTATTATTTCAATATTTCATCTCTCCCCTAGGAAGTTTTTATACATCCTCTAAGTTCTTCTTAATCCCTTCTCATACCTCAGGAAGTGATGACATCAAAGGTAGTAATCTTTAGGGATCTTTGAGTCATCCTATTTATTCTTTGACCTTTCACAATCCCTTTTTGAGATGGATTGAGCATTGTCCTAGAAGTGTGACTTGGCATAATTTTTCCCCTCCCTCCCTCCTCCATGAGCTAGACTTTATGTTCTCCTATGATATGATGCATGCTCTATCTCATGTTATTTTTGAATTTAACTTGTCATTATTTTTTTTTATGATGAAGCACAGAGGCAGGTATTATTCCACATTTCTAGTCTGGTTGTACTGGTTGTATGATGATACCTATAATGCGATCAACAGGAAAGTATAGGTAGGTATGAATTTGCATCCATTGTGAATATCATTGCATACCATCCTAGTGTATCTATAGTTGCATTTCCAGTTAGGCACCTGGTTTTTGCCAACGGTTTTATATTTCCAGTTAATGAATTAGGGTTTTTGACTAATCAAGGTCATCGGGTTAGGGTTTTGGATGTCGTTGGATCATATATGTATATTGTATTGTAAATAATGTATCACTATGAATGAATATAGAATATGATGGTTTTCCTGATTTTGGTTTCCAGGGGAAAAATCTTTGTGTAATATGTGTATTTGCCATTGTTTATTTTCTGTTCTTCTACTAAAAATCTATTTGCAGTAAATATTGTACAAGGTTAAAATATACACATAAACATGTAGCGGTATGACATTACCATTATCTGGTCACCAAGCCAGGGTAGTGGCTCTTGGTTGAATAAATAAGAGAAAGGGGGTCTCATCACGAGTCAACCTTCTCATTTACGTGAAGTGTTTTTGAATGACACTGTCACACCTGGGAACCAAGCTAGGACATTGGCCTTTAACTAGTTTCTTGAAGAATAAAAAGAGAATTAAAAGAGAAAATCTAAAAGATGAAAATGGAAATAAATGAACTTGGAAACAATTGCATTGATGATAAGGTGAAACTCACCCTCCAAAAAGGATCCCATAGGTAAGAATATACAATCCCTATCATCACATGAACCCCATGCCCAAAGGTCTACCCCACGCCATCTCAGACACACATGACTAGGATTGTATCCACCTGGGAAACACCCTAGACTTAGGGGTTATCGACCTAATAGGACATCTTGAGACCCTCTCCAAACCTACATTTGGCAAGTTATATAATGTATTTAAGCATTTGTTTGGATTATTTGGGGTTTGATGCAGATGTTAAAGTGATTTGACTATCATATGTGATTTATATTCCATGATACTTATGACTTTATGGACCCCTCGAGGGCATGCTTGTTGTCTCTACAGGAATTTTCCTAGTGGATAGGAATTCATGAGGAGATGACTAGTTCATACCTTCATGAGGGCCTAAATCCCACAAATGGATGTTGAGACCCCAAGCAATGGGCATGATGGAGATTTTTGACTTGTAACATGAAGAAGGAAGTTGTTTCCTTTGGAGGCACTCTAGCAGGACTTAGACGGATTCACTTGAACTTCATTCACTTTGATGATGGCCTTGGGAGGCCTAGAGACCATCTACCTATCTCGTGACATCATCTTAGAGGAACTAGGGTTCCATGCAGTGATGTTTTGGTGGAAGGTGGTGTGACTAAGCCCTAGGAGGGCCAATGTTGCATTATTAGAGATATTAATTCCATCATGAGAGCTCAAAGTGACCCTAGAAAGGGCATGATGTCAACCTACTGAGGTTTTTTTGTTTCATTTTTTTTAAGTTTAATTTTTATAGTGAATGTTTAGGATTGGCTCTGATTTTTGACCTGGAATTAATTAAAGGTCAAATTTGTGTATAAATAAACACAAAACACTTTCATTTTGTATCATAACTCTACCATTGGAGAGAAGAGGAATGAAATTTGCGTTGAAATTGTGAGGCACACTTATCTTGGAAGCTAAATTTTGCAACTTGGATCATTTTTTGGTGAAGTTACTTGGCAATCTAAGGTTTTATTGCTTGATTATTCTTGGTGAGGTAAGTAAATATGCCATTGTTATTTCATTTTGAATGGTTATGATATATTTTCTTATTTGTGTTAAATATTATGAAATTGTTTCCTTAACAAGCCCTAGGAGTAAAGGCCTTAAGGTGCCACTTTGTTTCTCTTAATTTGCTAGACTTTACTAACGTTATTTAACCTAGACATTTTTCTAAATCCCTAAAGTGCTAGCAATTTAGAAGCCATTTCCTAGTTGTTGTTGCATTAAATATATTTAAATATTCTAAGGAGGAGGAACACGCTAGGGAATAAAAGTACCTACTCTCTAGTTAGCTCACCTCCCTAAATTTTGGATACTAGAGGACTTAAGGTTCTACTCCTATAAGATCATCCCTTTTACTTAGAAAAGTATAATCACCATTATTTCTCCAAGTAAATGTTGTTAAACTCTTAAATCCACAACCCCTTAAAGGCACTAGTCTCTCTTCTCTCTTTGATTAGTTGACCAAACAAACATCTAAACCTTAAAATCTCAAAATTTTACAAACCAACACTAACACTAACTTATCCTAGTGAACTAACCCTATTTTGTTGTTGTTATAACTAATGTTACAACTATATTTTAGCATCCCTAGAAAAATTATTGCTAGTCAAATCATTCCATAATTTGCATATGACATAGTTCTATCATTTAAGAGTTAAGGTTTTATATTCTATTTTCATTAAGTACATTTTTTGAAGGATATATTGCAGTTATCATACAATTATCATTGTTGTTGTTATAATTCTTTGCTACAACCATCTTAGAGTAACAAATTTTTTGCATACTTGAATGTTAATGCTAGCTAATCACTTCAGATTTTGTTCATGACAAGCTATTATCATCCTTAGTGACAAATGTTATATTTTCATTATCTTTCAAAAAAAATTTGAAGAATATTTCTTGCAGTTCTTACACATTACTAATTGATGTTGTAAATTTTTATATTTCTGCAATTTCATATCAGCTAGCATTCACAATACTAGTTTATTGTCTTATTGAAGCATTAACATCATTTTGTACTTGAAATTGCCATATGTTTTCTCATTGTCCTTTTTTGGGTAATTACACTCCACCTATTACATTTGCTTCATAATATTGAGACATGAACCTTGCGATACCACTTTGAGGGGGGTAATATTTTCATCTTTTATTCGTTTTACTAGCCCTTTAGGTCACTAGGGACATCTCCCTTAGGGTAGTCTTATCCTACTTCTAAACAAAAATGGGTTTCCTATTAAGGTGGCAGTGATAGGTCACTCGCTTGTTACGCCAATACTATCTCACTTGCCTTGGGATTTGGGAAAGTAAAGATTGCATGATAACATTTTTGGCCTCGTTGTCAGGGAATATCGAGTTAATATTCTTCAACGAAAATTTTCAGTAAGCCTTTTTCTCAAAGCCGTTCACTTTTCAAAGCTTACCTGGTGACTCCACTGAGGGTGATTCCCTCTTTTCCCTTTGATAATCCTTAAAAGGATTATCTAGCAACTCCACTAATGATAAATCCAACCATGTCTTCTCAATGGGACCCAAGTAATTTAAAACCCTTGGATATGAGTGAAATTTTAGGTTACCCTTGACAAATTCTTCCCTAGATTCACTGATAATGATGTGGTTAGAGATGAATATCACATGAATAAATTCTAGGATTTCTTTCAAATCCACCCTATGAGTGTTGATGTTGAATATTTGGCAATGAAATGTTTCTCTCTGACTCTTCATGGAAATTCTAGAACATAGTATGATGGTCTCCTTGATGCCAACGTCACATCTATGGACCAATTAGAAGAAGCATTACTAGATAACTGGATTATTAAATTAGAAGACATCCATATACTGATCAAAATACTTGATTACATGCAACAAACTAAGAATGAGATTGCCAAGGAATTCCATACCAGGTTTGAGAAGTTGTTACAACAAATTCCTAGAAGCCATCATCTTGAAGACAAGTACCTCGTATACCTCTATACCAATGCACTCTCAGGACAATTAGGATTCCTCCTCAATGAAAAGGGGTCAAGGACAATCCAAGAAGATTATCACATGGCTACATGAATTGAGGAAAATATCTCCCCACCCAAGGGAGAATATCTCTCTACTCTATAAATCAAGGTTGATTACCATGAGGATACCTTAGATATCTTTATTCTAGAGGATATAGATGCCCTTAATATATTTGTTAAATAAATTAATGAATGGTAGGAACCAATCAACAAACAATAGCTTGAAGAGAGGGTTCCTAATGAAGGTCACCAAGTGTTCACACATAATTCCACAAAAGAAGGAGGCCTAGAGCTTGAAAATGAGCCATTGATATGTTCTTTTCCCTCCGATGAAGCCATCCAAGATCCAAATTATCTTACACAAGAAGAAGAGAATGAGGCTAATTATTTCTCTTTTTAGGGTTTTGATGATACATTATTCTATGATTCAGAAGGTGAAGAAGTAAAGGAACCCTTGGACAAACTATATCCTTCATACTCTGATGAAGGAAAATAAATGATTAAAGAGGTGAGTGTTGAGGATGATGTATTGATAGTTTATCTTCCATTTGATGAAGTCATCCAATCCTTTCACACTTCTACATAGGAAGAAGTGAATATAGTAAGTTTCTTCCATTTCCAAGATTTTGATGATCTGTTATTTTGTGGGTTGGAAAGTGAAGAACTGTCAAAGGATCCCTTAGATGTATTAAACCCTTAATGTTATGATAAAGGTTGTTATCACTGAAATTTCGTCTGCAAATGGTTATAGGAATCCAGCATCTTCAAATAGCTATGAGTTCACCCATGGACCAAAATTACCAAAAAAGAATTTCCAAAAGGTCAAAAACTATACAACCAGTGATAAAATCAAAGTGCACTATGACTACATAGGGCATGCGTGCACATGCACCATCCAAAAACGTACGAAAAGTGCACATATGCATGATGCGCGATTGTGGTCTCTAAAATCCAAACACACTTGAGAATGGTGCATTTATGAGATTGGTCGGCCTCCCACCCACTTATGGTTCAGCTTCCAAGTTGATTTGACATCGAAATCTCGGCTGGATTCAACTGGGTGGTTGGTCAAAGACCTAAAAATTCCCTAAACAACCCCTTTTCACACTAAAAGTTGGTTGCACAATACCTCAAAGTGGTGCTATAAAACAAGGCCATGGGTGCACTACATTTTCAAGGAATTCATTTGCAAGGTTATGATGCTGCTATTCTCTTGGGGAATCCTCTTTTCTCATCAAGAGTATATTAGCATCATTAAATTTGGGCAATCCATCTCACCTTTTGAGTGGATTAGCTTGAGATTCTTTCACCATTTTTTTCAAGTTTCAAAGTTGTAAGAAGAGCTCAATTGTGGGGGTCCAAGAGCCCTCCCTTGGAGGAAGAAGGGACCCAAAGTCCTCTTTCTTCTTGGTGTTTTATTTTTCACTAATACAATCCTTTCCATTGGTGACATGAGTCTTATTAGTTTCTTGTTCTTATGTCCTTATGCTCAATAGTTTAGTTGTTCTTTCATTTTCTAGTTTAATTCTTAGCTTAGTCTTTTATGTTTCTTTTTCTAACCCTTTCCTTTACTGCTATCTTTCTTAGCTAACCCAACTAATCTTCTAAGCTTCTATGTTTTGCTCATTTAGGTGACAAAAGAGGTGCAACGGATTGGCAACTCCACTAGGGAAAGGTATAAATTTCCCACCCCATTTGGGTTTTTCTAGCTCTTCTTTTGGTTTATTTAACTTACAGGTACCATAACAGGCCCAAGCTGATCTGCAAAACATCCAATTCAAAGATGAATTGAGAGAATTCCATTCGAAAGTTTCTTCACGGCTGTGTGACAGGTGTGTGCGGGTTTATGGCCCATAGTCGTGCATCGTGAGCACGTGCATCAAAATTACTGTGTTTTTCAGTACCCTCTATGCACCTGTGCCTAGAAGTGTCTTTCGGTTTGTGCATAGGCGCTCTGTGCACCTCTATCTACTCTAAGACCCACACACCTGTGCAGAAAAATACACATTGTAATCCTTTTTGTGATTTGGGGAAGGCCCCTAGCCTTCTTAAAAATGATTTCATGCATGTTGTAATCTGCACCACACTTAGTTCCCTCTCCATATAAAGGGATTAGTCAAAACACATAAGCACTTAGGGGGTTTAAAATCATTATTTCCTCTTTTGCTTTCATTTTTCCACATGGATGGCTTGCTTTGACTAAGAGTATAAGTTGGAATCATTTGTAATTACATAAAGCTTGCATTGGGACCAGAAATTGGTTAAATCTCATTTAGTATGCTCTTCTCTTGTGCTTCAAAGTGACCTTGAGAATCAGAAAAAGGTTGTGGGTCAATTTCATCTCCCTTAAAAAGACTACAACCTTTAGGAGAGGACAACAGCCCCCTCGACACTCCTCTTAGTTTATTTTTCAAACACATACCAAGATTGTAATGGGCCCATACATGCCCACATGCTACAAAGATAGGATAGTGTTGAAACTTACTTTCTTAGATTAAATCACTAGGGAAGTTTAAAGGTTTTGTAATCGACCCATACATGCCCACATGATCACAATCTAGAATAGTTTCAAATCTTTCTTAGATTAAATCACAATAGGGAGTTAAAGGAATAGTAAAGGACCCACATGTCCACATGCTAGCTTCCTAGGGACTTTTGAATTATGCAATGTTGTACCAAAGGAATTTAGTTAATTAGGTAATCAACACTTGTAAGGACCAAGCGAAGTCCACATGCAGCAAGGTGACACCTAATTCTTTAAAACATTGACACACTTTCACTCATTCACACACAAAAGTCACTTATCACTCACATAGTTTTCATCACGAAACGTGGAGGTCAAAGTAAGTTTCCTCCAAAGGCATTCCAAAACACCCCACCCTTTTCTTGACGAAATTATCCACTCCCATTTAAATTCAACGAGATTGGCTCACACCCCCAATCTCTCAAAACAACCACATCTAAAAAAAATTTAAAAACTCACTAAGTTTTCCTCCACAGGAGGTTCCAAAAGAATGTTTTTAGCCTAGGTAGGATTTTAGGGATATGCATCCAAATAACTCCCCATTATCTGGTTCTCACATTGTCAAAACAATAAAAGTTGTCAAATAGGGAACTATAAGTCCTCCAAGTCAAGTGTTCCTAACACCATAAGGCAGGGAGATACCTGTGAAGGGTTGAAGGCCGAGGTCTGGTTGTTCTATGCATCCTCCCTTGAGGAATCCACCTCTTGGATGGGATCCAGCCCATGACCCATTTCTTAGGCCGAAAATCTAAATGTCGCACTTTGACCGAGGTACCTAGTGACCAAGTTTTAGGACATCTACCCAAGTGGCAATTGTGGGTTGCAATTGCACCTTGATCAGATTTTGTGTGGCTATTGGGAAATATCGCCAGTTCTTTCGGGATATGCCCCGTCTACCCCTCATTATAACTGATCACTTCATCCTTGACTAGTTTCTCTTCCGGTGACTTCAGACCCCACTATCGAGTGCTATTGGAAGGTCCAGTGCTATTTTAAGAGGAAGGACATTACGTATTTAAGAAAAGAGAATTTATTTTCTTTGTTTCCCCATGTGGACAAAACCATTTATCCACATATAGGCTTCTTTATCAAAACACTTTATGTATGATGCATTTTTTATTACATTTGATTTAGATATATATATTGTGTAAAGTTCAAAAAATTGCAAACAAAGGTTCTTGTTTATTTTATGCTCATCACCATTCGCACACATCCACTTAGCTAGTCGAACATCATAGGGGACCCACAGAACCCTCATTGTTTCAGACACTTCCTAAACCTCCCTCCTATTCTAGGGGGAGTTACTAGTCTCACCAACTCATTGGCACCACCTTCACACACTCCAGTGAGTGCCACTATCTTAGAGTCATTATTGATTAGTTCCACCTTACTTGGGTCCAATTCCCAAGGTCCACAGTCCACTCACTCTCCTTTACATGGAAGTTGGGGGCCAACTTCCTCTCAAGGGGGAAGTACAAACCCAACTAGTCCCCCCCAAGGGTCAGGTTCACAACACACTCACACCATAGCTGAAACTAATCCTTTTCCACCTCTACAGATGCTATACTTGGCCTCTCTCAACATACCAGATCTAAGAAAACTCACAAATGACCCTATATTGCATGACCCCACATGGCCTACAATGCCTACCAAACTACCTTCAGATATCCCCAAGTCTGAAGGAAAGGTAGGAGATGACCCTGCCAACCATGTCATGACTTTCCACTTATGGTGATCTTCCAACAAAATTATGGATGAATTCATCCGACTACGATTATTTCAACTCAAACTCACTGGCCCATCAACCAAATGGTATGTAGACGAAAAATCGAGGTCCCATGCAACTTTTGAGTCCTTGGCCAAATCATTTTTGACCTTACTTCGATTACCAATCTGCCATGACAATGGTCTTGAACTGCTTTCTAATTCCAAACAAACCTACACCACACATATCACTGACCACATTCACGAGTGGCATCGACGACGTAGTTTGTACAAAGAAGAAACCACCAAACAACAATGTCTGGATTGGATTCTTAGATCACTTGTCTCTCTCCTCGGTAAAGATGTGGATTCCACCTTCCCTCAATTAGAAGAGGAATCCAACAGCAAGGCTCAACAATATGACCTCATCTATTCATAATCAAGGTACTTGTACACAGTACTTCTTGATCTCCCAAAACCCATGCCATTTGACCGAGACAAACCCAGGATGTCTCACTGAGAAGACAGATTGATTGGTAATACCACGCACCACAGTCTAGAACCCCAAAAACCTCCAATGTATTGCATACCTTAATATCCGTCGGCATATGGAGGAACCGCTTACTATCCCCCACCCCCTTATCAACAACCATACCCTATTTCCCTTCCTCCACCCATCAGTGGACCACCACCGGCACCCACAATACATCCACCTATCCAAACAAGTTCTGGTACTCCCTCTACCTCATCTTATACTCTAAGTACTAGAAAAAGCGCCATGTCTTCCTATGTACCTTACATATCATTACCCCCACAGAATTCATACTTTCCATTTCCTAGTCCTCCACCACCTATGGCCCCACCACAAGGACACCCTCATGCTAGGGTGAATTTTGTTCAACCTTCTCCCATTTAGAAATATCAAAATTTTTAACAATTGAATATGGCAAATCCGACCCATCAGTCGAATAATGCCAAAAAGAAAGGAAAAAACAGGAACAATAACAACCCAAGTCAAGGTGGGAATCAGAGCCCCCAGGGGAATCAGAACCCCCAGGGGGGAAATAACAACAAATGTCAAGGGAAAAATAATAATAATCTTTGAACCAACTTCCTTTATGCCCTTTGTGGTGAGTTTAGTCATTATACTCATCATTACCCCCAAATCGTTGATTTTAAACGAATGAAAGACTCAGGAAATAGACCACATCCTCCGGCAGTGCCTACCCCTTAGCAGGACCCACAATAATACGTACAAAAACCTCCCCCAGCTGTGCTACAAAATCCCATTCCGCACCAGGGTGTGATGGAAACCCAACAGGACATGCAGCCTATCCCACGATAGTTGGGACAATATCTCAACTTGAACAATCCCACCGATCGTACTATCCTCCTCACTAGTGAGGAAGAAGTCCTTTTACATACACGTAGTCATCAATACCAGGAACCCACTGAGTCTACTTCCATTTCCCTAGAAAAAATCCTAGCACCCACAGGACCCCCATTGATGATTCCTTTCCCTAAGAATGAAACACCTCTTTTCATCCCTCGCATCCCATTGCGCAGGAATCTCCACAACTTCCAGGCTAGGGTGACTCATAATTACAGTTTGGTCGATGACTTAGCACAGTCCTTGGCTATCATGTCAGTCTTAGAAGTAATTCAAACTTGTCCCACTCAGTGAAAGTCATTACTTTCTACCTTGGGGCAGTAGACCCCGGTGATACCCAACTCATCACATTTTATCTCAACAGTGGAGAACCTCGCCTCCCTGCTCTCATTGCTTTTCAAATCCCTGTTAAAATTCAGAACATTACAGTTCATTGGCGCATCATCGATGAAGGCACATACACATTCATAATGTCCAAGTCTCTATGGTAGAAACTTGGTTCCCTAGAACTCATACAATCTTCCATTACCTTAAGATCTTATGATGGCCGACCATCTTCTCCTGAAGGGCTCTTCCAAAAAATCCATGTAGAACTCAGGGGCAATACATTCTCATTGACATTGAGGTTATGGATGCCCCACTCGATTACAATATCTTGATCAGTCGTAGCTACATGTACGCTATGAAGGAAGTTTCCTCTTCCTTCTTTTGAACCATGATGTTCCCGCATAAGGGGAAGATCATTACAACTGATCAAGTTTCACATTATGAGCCTAACGCTTCTACCAACATCGATAATATTATCCCCCTCATCCACACTAATCTTGAAGCATACCCACTCATTGAAATGGGGCCAAGAATTTTCAAAGACCCATCATTGTTAGGGACTTACCATGGTGCACCACCACTCCTTCATCCTTCTAATTAGGTATGTGTCATATTGTCCAAAGGAACTGACATTGAGGATACCCTTCCTCCCAAGGAGGCTTCTCTCATATCTGACATCCCACTAGTCGTAGAGATCCTCCCTCACGAGCCTCCTACGAACTCGTCGACTCCACTAGTTCATGATTTCACCTCACCCCAAGGCCATATCCCAGTTTGGGAGACAGTTCCCCAAGCCATTACTCAAATCCCCTTATTTTACCCTCCACCAGGTGTACAAGCTTTCCAAGTAGCCGCAACGCTTACTCTCCCTAATATGGTTTTGGTAATCCTAGTTTGGTATTTACATCCACCAAAGATGGTTCCTCAACCATCTCTTCCCTCCCAAATAGAAGGAATCCCCATGACAATTCCCATACTCACTCCCACCATACCCTCTACACCCCCACTCACTCACCTCCCTACCACAGCTGGGGGCAGTCGAAAGAAGAAGGAGCCCACAACTCCACTTCCCCCATGTGTCCAACCTCCTTGCGCGCTATGTGAGAAAGATGGAGACCCAACAAACAAATTCCCATCTCTACCCGAGTTACATAACCTAATTCAACTCAATCAAACACCACCATCATTCATCATTGTAGCAAGTACTGTCGCTACCTCCCCTAACACAAGTAGCAAAGGGCTGCGAACCAAATTCTCTTGTGCCATATGTTCAGAATATGGCCATTATACACACCATTTCCCAACACTACCTTAATTCTGGCAGACATTAGTCACAGTACGCCAAAGCTTCCAGCACAAACCCAATCCAGCTACTTCATCCCCACCAAACATCACTGAAATCCATTATGTCATGACTTCAGTCAACGAATGCATGAGATTCCCTTGCTCTCTATGTAAATCCTTAGTTCATTTTACATATAAATGTCCTATGATCATTGAATACAGGCAACACCAAATGACCCTGATTCAAAACCCTACACCCCCTATAGAATCAAGGATTAACCTTACCCTATCACAAGATATTCTTCATATTATTTCTCCTAAACCAAAAACACTCCCTATTCCTCTGTGGTTCTTGGATGACTTATACGAGGATTTACCCCCAAATCCCCTTAATTCTCCCGTTCATTTCCCCACAGAAATTTTATGCCTAACCACCACTAGTACTCCTAAGTACCTTGATATTTGGTTTATGGCGAGCGAACAATCACAATCTCATTACGTCATTCCCCCCACTTCTTCATCACTAGAGGACAACTACATGGTAACAGTCTCTGATATCACTCTTTACAATCCCTTGTATTCCTGCTAATTCCACTGTGATGAGGACATACTCGAGGAATTAACCACCCCCAACTACCCATGGGACATGCTACACCACAGAGCGCTCTTCTTTCCACAGGAAGCCTTCACGCCTCCTAACCAACACCCCATATATGTAGTCAAAAAAAATGATTTTATCCCATCAGGGCATATTGACTGGTTCAACAACCCTATCCCTACCCCTGATTCTTTTGAAGAAGACAATATGGCCAACATCTCCCCCACCATCAAAATTGATATTTCCATAAAAAATGGAGTTGTCAAGGAAATCACCATTGGTGCTACATGCACTCCTCAAGAAATCACCGCCTACAAGGCCCTCTTCCAAGAATATCGGGATATTTTTACCTGGTCATACACAAAGATGCTTGGCCTTGATCCCTCTATTGTCGAACACTGCATCGACACCTGGCCTGATATCACACTAGTTCGCCAAAAACAACGACCGCTACACCCATCCAAAGCTGTGGCTATCAAAGCTGAGATTAAAAAATTACGCGTGGCGGGGTTCATCTACCCCATTGCCTATACCTCATCTGTTTCCAACCATGTACCCGTTAACAAAAAATAGGGCACTATCTGGGTATGCACAGACTTTCACGATCTCAATCACGCCTGTCTCAAAGACAACTTTCCAATGCCTTCATCGATCAGATTATCGACGAATGTGTAGGCCACGAGGCTTTATCCTTCATGGATGGTTTCTCTGGCTATAACTAAATCCAAATCCACCCAGCTGATCAATACAAAACTGCATTCACCACCCCTTGGGGTATTTTTTCATATCGTGTCATGCCTTTTGGCCTGAAAAACGCTGGCGCAACTTTCCAACGGGATATGACATAAATTTTTCACAATCTATTTCATATCATCCTTGCATACTTGGATGACCTCACAGCTCAATCCAAAAAACACCCCCAACATCTTGATGATTTACGGATCATCTTCCAACGGTGTCATTAGTACAACATCCGCTTGAACCCCCTCAAGTGTGTATTCTACGTCACTATTGGGTGCCTCCTCAGATTCATCATTTCACAAAGCGGTATTACNAGCTAATTTTTTACAATGATTTGTTCCAGACTATGCCACTCGAGCACATGGTTTCCTTTGCTTACTACACCATGACATCCCATTCCACTGGGATGAACATGCCCAAAAATCATTCAACGAACTTAAAATGGCACTCTCCAATGCCCCTTTAATTAGTTCACCTAACTACAATCGTGACTATATCCTCTACATATCAGCATCAGTTGTCTCAGTAGCATGAGTTCTCGTCCAAATCGACAATGACGATCATGAGCATGTCATCTACTACATTAGTAAAAACCTCTCAAGGCCACCCTTGAAGTATAATCATGAAGAAACACTAGCCCTTGCATTCATGCTTGCAGTCCAGAAACTGCGTCATTACATCCTGCTTCACACAACCAAAGTCATAGCGGATTCAAACCTCATGCAATACTTGCTCAATCGTCGGCAAATTTTCCTGATGGATCATTATCCTCCAAGAGTACGATCTCGAATTTTCAATACCCAAGAGAAAGAAAGATCTCCTCCTCACCAAACTTGTCACAACCTTCCCTTCTAATACTACCAATGCCCCTGTTAATACGAACTTCCCTGATGAACATCTCTTTCACATCACTTTGGATGATCCTTGGAACGACGACCTCCTCGTCTACCTCTGAACCCAAAATTTTGGTAACCACCTCTCATGAGATGATCGTCGCCATATCCACCACCAGGTCCCTAGTTATCTCCTCATCGGAGATATCTTATATCGGCGAGGGGTCGACACCATACTCTGTCAATGCTTAACTATCGACGAGGCCGATAGAGTCTTGAATGATTGCCATAGCGGCGCATGTGGGGGCCATCTCTTGGGGATGTCCACTACTTAGAAAATCATTCGTGCAGGTTACTTTTGGCCTACATTGTTTCACGATTGCATTCATGCTGTGAAGAGATGCGATAAATGTCATCTTTACGCCAACAAAGCATGAGCGCCACCTGCTCTTCTCCACCCAGTCATTACCGCAGGCCCCTTTTGTAAATGGGGAATTGAATTCATGACTTGTAATCCCCCATCCAGTAATGGACACAAATACATTGTTTTCATAGTTGATTACTTCACCAAGTGGGATGAAGCCATGCCTACTTTCAACAACACTGCTGACACTGTAACCCATTTTTTCTTTAATCACATCATATCCTGCTTTGGAGTACCACTCCAACTAGTCTCTGATCACGATAAACATTTCAAGAATTAGATTTTCATCGAACGCTCATCCCAGTTAGGATTCTCCCATGAGTTTTCCTCACCATATTACCCTCAATCCAATAGACAGGTCAAAGCAGTTAACAAGGTCCTCAAAACCATGTTACAGCGCATTTTTAACAAACATAAGACCAATTGGCATCATATGTTATTTTTCGTGCTATGGGATTACCGTACGACTGTGAAAATGACCATTGGTTTCACACCATTTCATCTAGTCCATGGGGTCGAGGCAACTCTTCCTATCAAGTGCAAAATTCCCACCTTATGCACCGCAATTGAGCTATTACCCGACACTACTCCAATGGAGCAGCGTTTGTTGAACTTAGAGTCCCTGTATGAAGATCGCCAATCTTCACTATAAAACAATGAGGCAGCCAAAAAATGGTCAAAGGCCACCTTTGATTGCCATGTCAACCTTTTCTCATTTCACAAAGGTGACCTCATCCTTGCTTACGATATCGCTCACGATATCCTCGGTCATGGTAAATTTGAGTCACTATGGCATGGCCCCTACATTATCCAACATTGCCTCACCAAAGGCGCCTGCATCCTAGCTTCTCCTAAGGGCCTCTCTCTCAAAGAACCCATCAATGGGTTATAATTAAAGAAATTTTATGCCTAAGAGTAGCCATTCTACATTAGATTATTTCTTTTGTAGTGTTTTTAATTTTTTTTCCATACCACGTCTAGGTACGCATGTTCATGTTCAAAATTATCAAATAAATGCTTGTATGTTCGATTCTCTTCAGATATTGTTCACGTTGGGTATTTGGTTTTCATGTGTGTAGGTACTTGGTCATCATACATCAGCGCAACCCTTTCAGGTATATAATCAACACTGGCATGTAATCATTCCCTCTGAATCTCAACTGCATCTCCAGTCACACCCTCTGAAATTTTCCTTTAGGGTCCCCTTATCCGGCTCTACAATACTGCCACCTCCATTGCACTTTGGGTAGTGTCACCCGGTAGCACTCTCCCCCACATGAGTTGTCCCATTCATAGCACCCCTTGACACTTCGACACTCATGCTATTTTTAACCCTTTAGGGATGGGAGTCCCGATAGTCTTACATCATGTCATGAATCAACCACATACTCCTTCTTATTTTTCTAGCCTTCCCAATGGACTCCTAGGACACTTCCTCATGGATTATTTTGACTGCACTCCCGCAGCATCATTTACCCATCATCAGTCTGCCCATCCTCAGATTTCCCTCCATACATTGCCTTACTATAGAAACCATCCTATGGGGCCCCCACCCTCCACTTGTTTTATCCACCAACTTACACCATCCTCAGGCCAAGCCATCTTACACTGGGGCACCCATTTTTGTATTTGCATTATTATCCCATATTTTTTCATTCTTTTTGTAATTAAACCGTGATTCCCAACATGTTACATGGATTTTTGTCGTCACCTTTAGTGACCTTGTTGTACAATTCAACCCATGTCGCCCTTGGTTGGGGCACTTCTTATCATCTAATGACATCGTCCATATCCTCCAAGTATCCCACAGTCCACTTACCTCTTCTCTCTGAGTTTGTTCACGCCCCGCCTTTGGCACAACTTATCCCATGTCTTGTTGTCCCTCTGACACTCGATCTAGTTGAACGGTTGTGTCCACTTATACTTCGCATATACCCCCAACCAAGGGAAGTCTCGAGTCTTCATACATCTTGACTTTTTCCATGTACCTCCTCAGTTCCTAAACTCACCTAGTAGATCTCATGAAGCCCTTTGCTTCTTGGAGTCGTGTCCCCCTTTTATCGACATCAACAAAGTTTCTAGAAGGGTGACAGTATCTTGACTCTCATTATCTTTCAAATGAGAGGTCTCGGACAATACAGGGAGAACCATAATTGCTCCTTGATATCGTTGACCCCCATAACATTCAACTTCAACACTTTCTCATGTTACGGTGGGTCTTACTTTGTGACTATTGCAGTTGTTTCTTATATTTACCGAAGACCTATGAACTTGGTTGGGATATCAATGCCTACAAAATCTATGATACTTCTTACAGGTGTCATTGCCTACTATTTAGAGTATGTTCCTCCTCAGAATTATCCTCTGCCTTTATCACGACCACCCCCGAGGGAACTGCAGTTTTCTACATTAACACATCATTTTAGTTACTATACAACACCATTCATTTTTTTGAGTTACATGACACAAGCATGGGGCATGCCTGCCTCATTTGTACACAATTTATTTTTACATACCTTACAGAAGGTTGGGTCCTATAGGTTCCCTTCTCCCTCCAATGGGTCACTCTTGATACTCTCACTATCACTATTTCTTACAATGGCACTCTCAGTAGAAGAAAAATTGATGAATTTTGGCTATACGTATGCTCCTAACCTCATCCATCAAGGGGCATATGTTATCACTGAAATTTCATCCGCAAATGGTTACAAGAATCTAGCATATTCAAACAGCCATGAGTTCAATGGACCAAAATTACCAAAAAAGCATTTCCAAGAGGTCAAAAACTATACAACCAGTGATAAAATCAAAGTGCGTTATGACTACACAGGGCACGCATGCACATGCACCATCCAGAAACGTAAGAAAAATGCACATGTGCACGATGTGCTACTGTGGTCGCTAAAATCCGTGCACACTTGAGAACGATGCATTTATGAGATTGGTCAGCCTCCCACCCACTTTTGTTTTAGCTTCCAAGTTGATTTGACATCCAAATCTCAGTCGGATCTGACTGGGTGGTTGGTCAAAGACCTAAAAATGCCCTAAAAAACCCCTTTTCACACTAAAAGTTGGTTTCACAATGCCTCAAAGTGGTTCTATAAAACAAGGCCATGGTTGCACTACATTTTCAAGGAATTCATTCGCAAGGTTATGTTGCTGCTATTCTCTTGGGGAATCCTCTTTTCTCATCAATATTATACTAGCATCATTACATTTGGGAAATCCATCTCACCTTTTGAGTGGATTAGCTTGGGATTCTTTCACCATTTTTTTCAAGTTTCAAAGTTGTAAGAAGAGCTCAATTGTGGGGGTCCAAGAGCCCTCCCTTGGAGGAAGAAGGGACCCAAAGTCCTCTTTCTTCTCAGTGTTTTCTTTTTCACTAATACAATCCTTTCCATTGGTGACATGAGTCTTATTAGTTTCTTGTTCTTATGTCCTTATGCTCAATAGTTTAGTTGTTCTTTTATTTTCTAGTTTAATTCTTAGCTTAGTATTTTATGTTTCTTTTTCTAACCCTTTCCTTTACTGTTGTCTTGCTTAGCTAACCCAACTAAGCTTGCAAGCACCTCTGTTTTTCTCATTTAGGTGACAAAAGTGGTGCAACAAAGGTAATGACATGGTTGATGATATTGATGAGTTCATACATGTTGAAAGACATAAATGGGATGTGGTTGGTTCTGATGAGGATCCCATTTATGACATGGAAGGACATCTTCAAATGTTTCCTTTATAGATATCATATGAGGTTACTACTAATTATCATATTTGGAAACAAGGAGATGGTGTGGTTACAAATATGTTCCAAACCCCCAAGGATGACTTAATGCAATGTTTTCATGATGCTTTTCATTCATACCTTGAGGATTTTGATGACTATTCCTTTGAGCACATAGATTTTTTCTATGAAGAAGATTTTCAACCACCATTGTGCTCAGATTTTTATGACATTGTTAGTCTAAAGTTGGATGCTTGTGATAAAGTTTTCCAACTCCCTTCAATCCATTTATCTCACTATGTCAATAAGGATGTGGTTGGGAAACATGTCCTTTGTATTATGCTTTCTCTGGGGAAAATTTTCCTCTTAGAGTTTAAGGGTAGGTTGAATGCATTAAGAAGAAGTTAATTATTTCAACCTTTAAACTGTCCCCTAGTAAGTTTTCAATCATCCTCTAGGTTATTTTTAATCCCTTATCAGACCTTGGGAAGTGATGACGTCAAAGGTAGTCATTTTTCGGGCTATTTGAGTCATCCTATTGAGTCTTTGACCTTTCACGGTCCTTTTTCTGAGATGGATTGAGTATTGTCCTAGAAGTGTGACTTGGCATAATTTTGTCCCTCCATCCCACCTTTGTGAGCTAGAATTTATGATTTCCTATGATATGATGCATCCTCTATCTGATGTTATTTTTGTACTTAAATTTTCATTGTTTTTCCTTAGAATGAAGCATAGAGGAAAGTATTATTACACATTGCTAGAGT
>JASDQU010820104.1:13285-28879 GCA_032191745.1 Picea mariana
CTCATTTCGGGAGGCATCAGGAAGTGAATGCATGCGTCAGATTGTTGTTGTCCTGCTACCACAAAGGATACTTATGGTTGGACTGCCGCATCATTGTGGATTTGATTCTGATCAATTGGATCACAAGGCTAAGCATGCAGGGCCCTGACCCACACGAGTTTTACCCCAAAATGATCGCAGATCGCGCTCTCTCCCAACGAATAAAAGACACATATGGCGATCTAGAGAAGGGCACGCAAGGTTACAAGGTAGCCTCCATTGAGAATGCAGCAGTGAGCCTCAGTTGCTAGCTGATCATAGGGAAGTTAGTTCACAAAAACAAACCCACACATGTGATCATATTTGTAGTTGACCTCACAGGGAAGTGCGCAGAGGGACTACAAATGAACTAGGCAAAGTACCTTATAAATTAGCTATATCTTGACTGCAGACAAGTGCAAGACCAAAGGTATGAGTTTCACTTCAGTTGGTTACTCATACTCATCGCTTTCATCACTTAAGAGCTACCATAAGGTGTCGCTTTTCTAGATATCGAACCCTTCGATCCACTGGCCACGAAGTTCTGTACGATGTGGTACTCCAGCGACATGAAAAAGCAATCGCAGTCCAATTTCATTTTCCACGCTCATTACAATCAATTGAAGAATGCAATCCAGTCTACACCTCGCATCACACCAAAAACACTTCATAGGTTTAGACCTTTGATCAAATTCAATGCAGATCGCCACTTCACCTATATCAGAATGCGCGCTGATGAGCACAAACAACAACTCCAATTGTACTATAAGTTGACAAAAGACGACTTGGATCAGATTACCAAGGAGTGGTCAATGAACCTCCTTGTTGCAGTGGACCCCATAGAGATGTCCGATGTGGATAGCCCTAAAGCTATGCCAAATACACCTGGACCAGACAAGACTAAGAAGGATGTGGAAGTTCAATATATCCATAGTACATCCATAAAGACTACTTCGATCTCACCTGCAAAGGGAGGTGATGATGAAGAACTAGGTGGCACAGACGTTGAGCAAAACAAAGGAGAGGTTACTCCACCTGGAGAGGAGGAGGATCCCTCCAAGAAAAGAAATATTACCCCACCAAATCCCTCATTCCAAAAGAAATCTAAGGTCACCCAGACTAAGTTTAAGACTACCCTCACCCAGAACAACTTTAATTTCTTGATCGTTTCACTAAACAATACCTCGCTAGAGATCATAGAAAAGAAAGAAGTGAAGCAGGAAGAGTTATTCGACCGGATCAAGGGTGAACTCCAATAAGTAGAGTAGGCACTCCAGTCTAATAGAGAAGTTTATACAATGCCCTTGACAATTAAAACGACAGGAACAACTGATGAGATCACCCAATTATGCCAGATCGTCGAAAAAGTCGAAGCTCGCCTTCGATGAGCTCAAGAAGACACAGTGCAAGCCACCTAGGCTTTGGCACAGGCACAGAGTGCACTCAGAGTACAACAGAGGAAGGGAGAATAGGAACAGATGGCCTTACAAGCAACGTGGGAGGAGGAGAAAGCATAGTTATAGCAGACCAACACCCAATTGCTACCAGAGCAACTTGAAGTATAGGAAAGAGTTCACAGTGCACTTCGTTCTTTGACGGTCATTGAAGTGAAAATTGAAGAACGTGTCTCACAGCAGTTGGCACAACTAGAAGAAGTAATCCAACAACTTCAGTAGTGCATCGCAGATCTGGAACTTCGTACCATGCCCAAGAATCCACAATAAGTAAGAGACCTAAGAGAGGCAACTACCCACAGCGTAGTTGGCAGATTAAAAACCTTGGCTTTGGAATGTAAGAAGTTGAGCGCTAGAAGCGCCCAGACATGAGAACCTAAAAAAAAACCCTGAATTGCAGACATTAGAAGCACGACTCCAAGAAGAAAAGAAACATGTACATATGCTACAGGCACAACTGAAGGCCTTAACCCCAATCGAGAGAATGAAGCGATTTCGAGAGCAACACACCGCCCAACAACAAGTACACACGCTAAAAAGTAAAGTGATGGAAGTCTCTCAATGACTTCAACCACTCCAAGAGAAAGCATGCCACCTGTTCACTGAAGTTGAGAGCCAAGCAGTCCATCTTGAACAATTTTTCATCACTGAAAAACAACACCTGGAAGGACTAGTAAAAGACACAGTGATCCAGGAGTTCACTGAGAAAGAGGCTATCGCACTACAGCAGGTCGAAGTAACTTGGGCCAAGATCGAGACATTTGAAGCAGACTTGATTAGACCAGAGTGACTCAGGATGAGTCACATGTGAGTGTTGGGGGCCTATTGGCCCTTGACCAAGTTTTGCAGAACACTTGGTCATATTTGACCATTTTTGGACATCGACACCCTGTGAAAGATGGTGCGCCAGGCGAAGCAGAGATCACGGGATCTTGGCCCATTTTTGGGGCCCCTTTTAGGGTTTTGGGTTGATCTAATGGGAAAGGGATGTCRCCCCATGGGTTTACCCACACTTAGTCCCATTTTGTAATCTATAAATAGATACTTAGGCAATGTAAGTAAGGCATGATGATGATGATAATGATAGTAGTAGTACATTTATGTGATGTATAGCTAAAGGATTAGTGCTAGCAACTGGATCTGTGTGATCAGATGTATATTTCAAGTGCTTTGTGCATTGAAAAGCTAAGTGCAATTTGTTGTAGTTTTGTTCTGAAGTGCAAGGAAGAAGAATCTAGCGAGCTATGCAAATATTTTGTCTTGTGCGAAGTAAGGGTCATTGAAGCTCTGTGCTTTAACCGCTTGACTGAGAGAATATAAAGAATCGGACTTTGTGGACGTAGACCCAAGATGGGGGTGAACCATAGTAACTATGTGTATTGTGCTTTATGATTTGACCTAATGTGTTTATCTCCTTCTTGGCTAAGTGCTTCATTAAATATATTTAGTTATGCTTGGTGCTTCTGAGATAGGAATGAATGTTAGATATTATATGTAAGATGTTTAGTGCTTGATATGTTGAACCCAATCTATATTGTTGTGGCTGAGTGCTAAGTCTTCTTGAATCTAAGTATATACTGCGATGCTCTGTGTTATTTGCGAAGTGCTGTAAGGGTTGAATATTGACAGATAAACTATGTTAGATGATTTCTAAGTGCTAGAATCACATATCTATGTCCCAGCTAAGGTTGCACACATCTGAGTCTTGCAACCACCCCTGCCTCTACCTCGGGTGAGACAGGGGTCCCCTCCCACACAGACCAGCTTGGGTATGGAGTGAGATGATCTAGTGGCCACTCGCATCTTCTGTTTCTTCTTACTGCCCTCCGCCACCGCCTCCTTCACCTCTTCTTCGGACGAAGGGAAAACCGCAGCCCGGGCTCTGTAGGTCACTCGGTTTGGGAAGATTCCATAGGCGTTGGTCACCGTACAATCGGTGTAATCGTTAAGCCTACATGTCACTGGCAGAGGAGGTGAATTACATGATATCCCAACTCGGTCGATCAAAAATATAATGAGAATGACTATGGAAAGAAACCTCATCGGATTAAGTATATGAGAATTGATTGAATCCCTTCCATTGATAAATTCATGATTTTCAAAATCGGGAATGACAGTTTATGAAGTCTTAATACGTGGGAAGATTTCCACTCTCAAGGGAAATGTATGCGAGCAGTTGTTGGGTTCCTAAGTTGTAATTCGTATATGTGGTTGCAGATTGTGCCGTGGAGTCTGAAAACTGGGTGAACGCAAGAATGAAATAGAAATAGTCGAGAAAGCACTCGATTGTACATTGATTTTTTTGAAAATTTGTCTGCAATTTTGTTGTGTCATCATCCTGTCATACGATGTCGGTGAGGATGTTTATGAATGAGGTTTCCCGATGAAGGCCTGTGACTTGAATGTGACATCATGCTTTGAAAAAAGAAGGCCTATGACTTGAATCTGACATCACTCTCTCAAAAAAGAAGGCCTATGACTTGAATCTGAAGATATAAAACAATATTATTAAAAAAAATAAAAATTGTTAAATTTTCTAGGTTTTTTTTTTTCATTTTCATCATAATTCCTTAATATAAATTTGGTTCAAATTGTCTATTTCTGTTGTTTAAATTGCAACTTTAAATGCATAAATGGATTCTTCTTTTGCAAAATCTTAGGATATTGAAAATATAAAATATAAGCCACTCAAATCTATAAATCTAACAATTTCTCAACTACTTTATGGAAAAATGGACTTGAAAATATACTCAGAAATATACCAAAAATACAAAGTTTAACTATACTTATAAAAAAAAAGCTTGCTTCCCATATACATTTAAAAAAACAGATTCACAATTTATTTTTATTTTTCACTTTTAATTTTAATATAAAATTTTGGTTATAAATATGATGAAATAGTAAATTGTGATGTATCCAATTTAGCAAATTTCTAAGTTTTAGTGTGCATATATATATATATATATATATATATATATATATATATATATATATATATTTGACACAGTTAACAAATATTCTCTCAAAATATTTCCAAAAAAAAGAAAAATGTAAAAAGTTTAGACTACTACTATATTCATTAGCCGTGACCTTAAAATTAGATTATTATTATTATTATTATAAGCAGGGCTTCCCTTCCCTAAATTCTAGAGGAAAAACTTCATTGTTCCTATTTTTAAAATGGGGATAGAAACATTCCCTCTACTTATAGAACCATTATGATTACCCTGATTTTTGTATCGGTCCTCCATTACGTCTAAGAAAAAGCGAAGCACAAAAGGAAATGTTTTTTTTTTTGCATTAGGAATTTAACATTAACCAAGTAAATCATAGCGATGAAGAATCAACGATATCATAAATAAGGGAATTACAATCGTCTCATCATCATAATAAAAAATGTCGCCACCGATGCATCAACATATTTAGTAACGACATATAATCTACGAGCATCATAAGTAAAAGCAATATCAACTACTTATTATTGAAATCATTAATGACACATTCAACGCATCAACAAAAGGATAGCGACACACAACATAGACGACGTTTCCCCATAGCGCATCACAATCAACTTGAAAGAAATTACAACTATGATCAACCCGATAGTGAATATTAAAATCACTACTTGCCCAACCTACCCTGCAAGGTTAGGACCTTCAGGACACATAAGCAACGCCAAGCCCATGTTTCAATTGACTTGAACCATTTAAGGTCTCAGGGTTGACGAGTGTTCTGAGGAACAAGGAGGTGTCTACATCCCACTAACACAATCAATCCCAATCAACTATCTAAATCAACAACATCTACGATCACCAATTTCATCAATCCATCAATCTCAATCCTCAATTAAACATGGTGCATGGGTAATCATTCGCATAACTCATCATATATCATATCAATTTTCTATTTGCGCAAGCAGTCTAATGTCTACAACAATTATTCATCACATTATAATTTATTGCGCACAAGAAGTCTAGTGTCTACAACAATCATTCATCACATTATAATTTATTGCACGCAAGAAGTCTAATGTCTACAACAATCATTCATCACATTATAAGTTATCGTGCACACAAAGTCTAATATCTACAACAATCATTCATTACATTACAATTTGTTGCGCGCCAGTGTAAAACAACTCTAGAACAATTACAAGTCAACTTAATTAAGGGAGAAATAATCTACACCCCAGACATTTATTCATTAACATTAAATACTCAATCTTAGCAATATTTCCTAGCTTGGTTTATTCTTCAACCAGATCACATAACTCTCATGACTTGAAGTCTTCATAACAAGAATCTCGATAAACTAGTAATAATCTTGATAATATTGTTAGTACATAATTAGTTGCAGGTAATGTGAAACCGGGCTTCCTTAATATTGTCTTAAGTTAATTCTTAGATTATTTAAAATTGTTTACAACTGTCATTCACAACTATTATAAAAATGTAACATTATATAGTTTCCAAAGCAAGTAAATCACTTAAATTCATTACTCCGTAAGCAACTTTGTGGAGAGAAACCATTTAAGAAACATTCTTGAAGCAGTGGATGATCCTTTGAGGATGGCGTGGAATCCCGAGGGGGGGGATACGATGAGACTCAAACAGAATCATATAGAAGGCAAAAAGAAGGTGCTGTTACCAAGACTTCACTCGCGGGAAAAATGATTTTGCATGGTCGCTACTTGATAATCGATAAGGAAATCAGGATGAGGAGGAATCATGGTCCAGTCAGGTTATAACGTCGAGGTAAAGGACTGTTAAGACCCTAGGGAAAAATAACAATGCTGGTAGTGGTTCTGTGGTAAAACGTCGAGGAAATGATAGTGCATTCTTCCAGTGATGGTCGTGGCGCCAAGAGATACCAGGTTGAAGTAGAGGGCCTCGATTCATTAAATCACTACCGAATGAATTACAGGCAGCGCGACTCTACTCCCGGGGACGTGTGGAGGTCAAAATTCAAGAACAGGTTCCTTCATGAAGAGGCAACGTGCAGGAAGACAAATACAAGAAAGAGAAACTCCTGGGAGACTTCCACACAACTGTGGCTAAGGAGAGCAGGTAGGGCTCTCTCTCAAGGATGAATTCAGGTAAGGAAAAAGGAAAAAAGAAAACACGACACTCTAATATATTCACAGTCTGTCAGGGAAAAGCAAGGAATGCTCTGGCGAAGAAAATCGCAAACTGATAGGGAATGGATTTGAATCTGATGAGCACAAATGTAAAAGGAGTTTTGGGATATTATGATCTATCACGACCACTGCAACAAATCTGACATCACACTCAAACTGGCAGCGACTATCACAAGGGGGAAAGTCCAGAAATGCCCAACCATCGAATACGAGACTAAACTAGGTTGGGATGAGTTTAACATGACCAAGGAGGTTTAGTAAAATTTATAACTGCAAACCCAAGACAGTGGAAACAATCCTACTAAACAGTCAATGCATTCCTCACTAGTGGGAAGTCATAACTAAATAGATCGATTGGAAATTTTTTGACAACGACCAAATGGCATTACCAACCATTCAAAAAGACTTGAAGGAAAATTTATATACATCTTTTTATTTTATTGGAACCTGATGGTAGTCAGATGTCAGATTAATATTTGGTCCCTTTGAGTTGATCATGGAGATCCACGATTCGGGGAATCTGATACCAGTTTGTGACTGTGATTTTATTTAGGGCCATGTAATCNCATTCCTCACTAGTGGGAAGTCATAACTAAATAGATCGATTGGAAATTTTTTGACAACGACCAAATGGCATTACCAACCATTCAAAAAGACTTGAAGGAAAATTTATATACATCTTTTTATTCTATTGGAACCTGATGGTAGTCAGATGTCAGATTAATATTTGGTCCCTTTGAGTTGATCATGGAGATCCACGATTCGGGGAATCTGATACCAGTTTGTGATTGTGATTTTATTTAGGGCCATGTAATCAATGCAAAGTCGTCTAGTCCCATATTTTTTCAACACCAAGACGATTTTGACTTCACAAGGTGATGAGCTAAGTCGGATGTGCCCCTTGTGGAGCAAGTTTTGGATGTGACAATTGATATCCTCATTTTCTAGCAGAGAGGGGCGATAAACTGGCCCATTGGGTAGTGGTGTGTCGGGGTCAGATGGATGGGAGATCATAGAGGATGGGTTGAATGAAATATTATGAAATTGGTGAAATTATTTATGCCATATTTTTTCTATGTTATAGAGGAGATTATACCCTGCCTTCACACCAAATTTCAAATGAATATAGTGAGTTTAGATCCACACCCAATTCCAAAACTAACTCGTTGTAGTTTTTAGATATTTCTATAATGACAAATAGCTAGTATTTTAATCAATCCTTCTATTTTCTCACAAAATTTTGTAAAGGGTTTTTGAGTTTAAGTAACATTCCCAAGTCATTCCTAACATAGAAACTGCAAATATAATTTTTCACAAACGTGACTTTGGTATTATTTTTACTTTTTTGTAGCAAATACTTCGAATCAAAGTTTGAAACATTTTAGAGGACATCTTCCTCTATCCACCCTCCAATTTTTATTAAAAAAATAAATTGAATTTAATGGACACAATTCTTCCACCTATTTATTTTTCCAATTTAACTTTCAATATCTAAACTTTCACACTAATTTTATTTGGAAGAAAAAGAACAATAATTAAATATTTATTAATTGTAAAATTTTGAATATCTGAACTTTCACACTAATTATATTTGGAAGTAAAAGAACAATAATTAGACATTTATTACTTGTAAAATTGTTTGAGTTATTGAAGAAAATTAAAATTCTTAAAAAAAAAAACAATTATGGCCTTAAACATAAATATGATATTTGTAATTGAGCAAAGAGCCTTTGATAGTGTGTTTTTTGGTCTTCTATAGTTTTTGGCATTTTTGTGTGGTCGAACTACTTGTTCATAGATTATGTGAATGTAAGAAGGCTCAAAACTATGGACAATAATTTTAATAAATTAGCAAAGGTGGTTGTGAAATGTCTTTACTATGCTTTTAATTTTATAAACTTATGTGGAATATTTATTAAAATTTATACATTTGCACTTTTTGTCATTTGTTGTGAGTGATATTTCTATGTAATTGTAATTGCAAACCCAATTATGCTTCGTTGATGAACAACTTTTTCGTTCTCATTTCAAAATTTCAAACACGTATTTAAAAGTATGACTAACCCTCAAGGTAGAAATGGAGAGAAAATTGAAATGGCGATAACTTTTATAAGACAAAGACCATATGAGATTGACCAACTATCAAATATGTGTGTTCTGTTATTAATTGTGAAATATACGAGGTAGCGAAAAAATGCTAACAACACAAAAGGAGGAAATGCTTTTTAATTTAAGATTATATCAATAAATAATATATTTATTAGTCTCTGTCGAAGGTGTAGAGGGACTATAGCGATCAATGATTCATTGACTTCATATTAATATGTCCTTTGACTATAATTTTTTGCATAATTTCTATTTTTCCAACTAGAGAACTAAAAGCATTATCTTTTATATAATAAAAAAAACCTTATATGTCATCATCTCATTGGAGAATAGATTTTAAGTCTTATTTCCAGCTTCTTTATTCCCAATGTTTTAAATGTTTAGATATCCAAAATTTTGAGCATTGAATCTCTTTTTGAGTTACTTGAATAGCCCTGGCAGCTTAAATGTTTGCATAATCTCTATTGTTCGAACTAGAGAACTAAAAACATTATTTTTTATATAATAAAAAAATATTATATATCATCATCTCATTGGAGAATAGATTCAAAGTATTATTTCCATCTTTTCTATTCCCAATGTTTTAAATATTTAGATATCCAAACTTTTGAGAATCGACGCTCTTTTTTAATTTTTTAATTTTTATTGAAATGTTTACATACACAAATTTTGAGCATTGACACTCTTTTTAAGGTACTTGAATAGGACCGACAACTTAATTTTTTACATAGAGAGAGGCCCTTAAACATGCCTAACAACCTTAAATGTTTTATTAAATAGGCTTGTCAGTGTACATTTTTCCTCCAATTTTTGCATACAATCTTGCAGTGAATTTGGAAAATATTGTTGTCCACCGCCACTCTTATAGTGATCATATGTTTCATATTTATTCTATGCTTGAAATGAAATTTAGTCATCATTGAAGATACATATATTCTTCATTGGTTCACTGGTTTTTGCTTGTTCATTGGTTCGTTGGTTCGTTGGTTGTTGCTTGTTGTTGTTTGGTTCAACTTTGCAAAGTTGAAGTTCTGCACCTGCAATTGGACCTGTTGGTGCTTGCTCACTGGCTTGTTTTATTCTACTTGGTTTTTTCTGCTTCAACTTTGCAATGTTGGAGTCTTGCACCTGTAGTTGGAGTTGTTTTTTCCCTTTTCAGGGTTCAATTCCTACACCCACAATTGGACCCGCGATTTTGTCGTTCATCATTGACGAGTAAGTTTCAATACCATAGTTTCTTTCATATTCATTTTTTAATGTTTATTGTTTGCAAGTAATAATGTTGAAGTATTTATTCATAATTCTTATCATGTAGACTTTCCATAGAGGTTGGCATATCTGTTTTTCTTTCTCTTAAATGTTCCTCCATTTTTTCCCCCAAACTCTACACTATGTGCATGCCAATGTCGTCTACGCAAGTCGGGATGTCATTTTTTCTAGCATTACAAATCTTAGTCCTTTGTTGTATGTGACGAAGTGGAAATCTATTGCCTCAATTGAATAAGAAAATTCTTTATAATTCACACCTTTCCCTCGATTATATTCCCATCTTGCTCGAGAATGAGTACCTACCTATATTGTACATTAATCGAACATGTGTCTTTCACATGAAAATACAATGTCAAGCTTGTTTCCTTTGCAAAATGTTCTTGTAGAAGAAAACTATGGGTAGGTGTAGGAGGGATAAGTATGATACAACGGTAACCAAGATGCAACAAAATTGCACACCATTGCTAGGAATTATCCATCTTTGTCAGTGACATATTTCAGTAAGTTATAAAGAAAAAAGTTCCAGGACCTGGAATGCAAATCCTGGGTAGTTCCAAGACCTATTATTGCACTTTGCAGGGTTGAAATCCTACACTCATAATTGGACCCATGATTATTTCGTTCATCATTGATGAGTAAGTTTCAATACCATAGTTTCATTCATATTTGTTCTTTATTGCTTACTATTCGTAGTTTGTAAGTAAGAATGTTTAGGTATTTATTCATCATTCCTATGCTACAGACATTCCATAGAGGTTGGCATATCTTTCCCTCCTTCTCTTGAATTTTGCTCCAATTTTTTCTCCAAACTCTGAACCATATGTATTCCAATGTTGTGTGCACAAATCCATCTGTCAATATTTTCTAGCATTACAAATCTCGGTCCTTTGCCTTATGTGATGAATTTGAAATCTAATGCCTCAATTGAATAAGGAAATTATTTATCCTTCCCATCATTCCCTCTATGATATTCTCACCTTTCCAAGGAATGAGTACCTACATGCCTTTGCAAAATGTTCTTGTAGAAGAAAACTACAGGTAGGTGTAGAAGGGATAAGTATGATACAAAGGTAACCAAGCTACAACAAAATTGCACACCACTGTCAGGCATTGTCCATATTTAATGGTGACATATTTCAGTAAGTTATAAACATAAATTTCTAGGACATGAAAGTTCCAGGACGGTGTCTACATTGTTTATGAATAGGAAAAGGAAAAAACAAATTGAGACCTTGGAAAATGATGACATTGACTACCTCATGAGAAAAGAGCCAGTGACATGTACTCATTACTATATACATAGATTAAATTCTTTGAGGCAATTGATATGACATGCATATACATGAGAAGTTGCATATAATGCAGGTGGAACAACAGTCCACTCTGCATTATTGATTCCTTTTAACAAGTCTCATTTTCTTCCACTCAACAAAGAAATGTTAGATACCTTGTAAAATCTTTATGATGAACTACAAATTGTGTTCATAGATGAGCCATCCTTGATTGGAGGTTGCTTCTTACCATTGATAATCGAATGAGAAACATAAAACATGTCCAAACCAAATACTTTGGAAACCTTGATATGGTATTCTCTAGGGATCTTTACCAGGCAGAACCCATACAAGATTCTCTCATATTTGAGAAATGTATGGTCAACATGAAAAGAATGACGCATGAATTTTGGAAAGACAACATAAAGTTATTTGAATTACATAGTAAAATGCGCTAGACAAATGAAAAAATTATTTCAATTCTAAATAGAATGTGGACAAACAAACAAACATGTGATTGCTTAACATATATCAATTCAAGTTTCATGCGACCTTCCCCAACCGACCCAACCTTCCCTTATCTGTTACACAAGAATAAGGATGTTGAAACACATAGAAAGTATATGCTACCGCTCATGCATGGAAATGGTATCATCATGAAGTGAATTGATATTGAAGAAGAAAACCATGACAATGTACCATGTCATCAACATACAACAACTTTCCCTTTGCAACTTGTCTTGAAATTAGACATGCTAGTTGAAATATATGCCTGGAACTATGATTCACATGATGCCCTAGTGAATGGTGCACATGAAATACTCAAAGCTTATACCAAAACAAAAAAAACTGATGTCCTCTGGATTAAATTCCATGACCTTCACATTGGCCACCGATAAGCCAACAAGTTATCTTATATATATAATTCAAACGCTTCTCATGAATGGACACCTATATTATGAATATCAAAACCAACATCAACATCGACAAAAAACATGTCAAATGAAGATTCGAAAACAGTTTCCAATTCAACTTGCATGTGCACGTACAATCCATAGATCACAAGGACTAACACTTGACAGTGATCCCTTCGACCCTGCTGGAATACAAATACATGGACTTGTATAAATAGCTATGTCCTATGTCATAAATGTAGAGTCCTTGTATTTGCTAAGCGCTCTTATAAAAGATAACTTTAAAGTCAAACATAATGTTGATAATGCGATACAATGCCTTCAGACTAGTGCAAAATGGCATCTTCAATATGATTACCAGTCCATACAAACAAACTCATATGTATCAATTATCTCACTTACCATGCACATCTTAAATGCACATATGAAGTATATACTCAATGACTATGACATACTGCAATATGATATTTTGTTCTTGCAAGAAACATACATGACATTATGCATGCAAAATAAGCAATTTTCAAATCACACTTGCATATCAAATTACATTACGCATGGAGTGATGATATTAGTGAAAAAACTTATAACCATTTTGGATCATATACATTTCGAAGAAAACGATGTTGAGATGGTGCTAGCAAGAGTAATTTTATGTGAATTGAAAATTTCAATATTCAATCTCTATGTCACTCCGTGTGCAACATTTCCAACATAATGAATGTTTTTTCAAATGCATTACACCATTTACATCTGAATGAGACCATTATAATTCTAGGAGACTTCAATGTTTACATGCTACAAAATGGTACCATAACAAAAGAATTGGAAAACTACATGTGCAATTACAATCTCCACTTTATTTTGGATAATATAATGCATGTACAAAACACACTTATTGACCATGTATGGTCAAATGTGCCCATTTCACAATACACCATATTTATCTTAGACACATACTGGTCTGACCATGATACAATTTGTTGTGTACTTGAATTATGAAATATACATCAAACATATTACAAAATCATATTTCCATGTCTCAAAGCATATCTAGATACTTTGTTGCACAAAACCAAATCATTTAGCTAGGATCATACAACTTCTTAATATTTTATGGCTTGTAATATATTTTGGCCAAGAAAATTTATATATAACCACAACCATGGATCAAGAAAAATAAAGGTGCATGCTTTTAATTCTATATTTTATTCTATTCCTTTGATTCTCATTTACTGTATGTACATATTACATGTTTTCCCTTACATACCAACTTACATTCATGTTCATTGTATTTTGTACATTCTCACATCGAAACAAAAATAATAACTGGAGAAGACGAAGGAATATTAACCACAAATGTAGAAGAAGACATACAAAGGTGTATGCTTCTACTCTTGTTTCATATTTCATTGTTTTGTATTTCATTTATTGTCTGTATATTTATTCTACTGCTTTGCACCTAATTTATTATATGTAGATATTACATATATTCCTATATAATAACTTATCTTTAAGTCAACTATATTTTTTGTACTGCTACATTGAAATAAATAGAACTGTATTTATTTTTTTACACATATTTCTACATACCAACTTACCTTCATGTCCATTGTATTTTTTGCATTGCTACATTGAAATAAACAGATTAATTGGACAAGAGGATGAAATCTTATATGCCAGAGCAGAGGAAGATGAAGTACAATCTTTGAAAAGGTATACCAATAGTGATAGTAAATTGAACACACAAAACTAGTAGGTGGATAAAATATTGGACTATAAAATGATGATTTAGAAACGATGGGCCTTTGTTGAGACTTCCTGCTTCTGAAAATTGCCCTCCCATTTTCTATTTTCACACTCTCTTTTATCACTTTTTTTAACCTCTTCTATACTTAACTCAATTCCCCTTTCTTTTTCCCCTTTACTTTCCCTTTCTGGTTACTTTACTTAGTCATTTTTCTAAAAATGTCTAGGTGTGTGGGTTGGTGCACTCATGGGTTCACATTTATACTCATGCTTCTGTATCACAAGTTTGAACAACCACTTCCCCATTCCATACTTAGCCACTTTTTCGATCATGGGTTCCCTCGCAGGCGGGCTCAAAATTGTGTTTCTATTGTTCCATATGCTACAAAAAACACCCGAAGTTTTGTGATATACAAATTGATAGCAGGACTCTCGAGATGGCGGGATAAATATTGTGCTTCTATTGTTATGTGACCTATGAACAACACCTAGAGTTCCAAAATATACAAATTGACTGTCGGACTCCCCCACCATGCCCTATTTTCTGTTACACATTTTTTCACTCAAAATTTCTTGGACATACAATTTGACAGACGGTCCCTCACATCTCCTCACATCTCCTGAGTATCCCTTGAAACCCTAATTCATACTCCATCCCCTTCGAGAATGTATGTGACATCCATAAAAAGTATGAACAATATACAATGCATATGCTTATTTGGTCGTTTGTATGTTCAATTTACGCATGTTTGCATCAGAAAAAATTGGACGAGTGACATGGACATGAGTAGTCAATCATCACAAACATCAACAGAACAATAAGGCCAAAGGTAAATATTCATAGATTATTCTCTTTCTATGTTTACCAAACAAATATCCTGAGTTATTTATTCATCTATGCCATGATAAATATGTTGATGTCATCTACAACGCATGCTTTTCAGTTCACAAGAAGTCTCGATGAGTGCAAGTGAAATTCCCAACATAGTGCAAGATCTGCAGACTAAGAGGTATGGTTACAAAACTATGACCTGCATACTTCATCCAAATTGTGCATCTACTTGTACATTTATGCCAAAAAAAAATGATACAAACTGCCATTCACATTACTTTTTCTGTTCAAAAAATGTCACCAGGTCTAAACTTATAACACCCAATATAATATCGATAGAAAGATTGAACAACCGTCGAAGTGGACAAGTGTTCATCGGGGACATAATGGTCGTTTATATCACCTACTTAGACAAGGAAAAAAAAACTAGATGCATTATGCATTCTGACATGACATACAACAAAGCCATGATGACAGTCACACTAACTATCCCTACACAAACTGTCTAGAAACATACAAAAAATATCTTTCTAGGTAATGGGGTGTCCATTACAAATTTCAATATATTACCAAAAACATTATATGATCGTGGTGATTGTGATCGAATTATATCTCTCATTGAAACAAGTATTGTGGAAAAAATTCCCACGGTTTGTTCAAAATATTGTTTCGTACCTGACACAACAATCAACCAACTTGTAGAGAGCAACGAAATTTACCCAATCAAAACCATTCGTGCAACTATCACACTCATGAGAAAGTTGGCTCACAACACATTCTCCATCTAAAAGATGGAGATTCAGATAATGACAAGGCAATGGTACCATTCTCCATACACAGTTTTGTC
>JASDQU010820104.1:35141-47845 GCA_032191745.1 Picea mariana
ATGTGCATAGGAGTCGTAACCCTCTCTTAGTACCGCTCTTTTGTCCATGTAGTGAAATTCATAGGTTGAAATCATGTGCATAGGAGTCGTAACCCTCTCTTAGTACCCCTCTTTTGTCCATGTAGTGAAATTCATAGGTTGAAATCATGTGCATAGGAGTCGTAACCCTCTCTTAGTACCACTCTTTTGTCCACGTAATAAAATTCATAGGTTGAAATCATGTGCATAGGAATCGTAACCTTCTCTTAGTACCCCTCTTTTGTTCACGTAGTGAAATTCATAGGTTGAAATAATGTGCATAAGAGTCGTAACCCTCTCTTAGTACCGCTCTTTTGTCCATGTAGTGAAATTCATAGGTTGAAATCATGTGCACAGGAGTCATAACCCTCTCTTAGTAGCCCTCTTTTGTCCACGTAGTGAAATTCATAGGTTGAAATCATGTGCATAGAAGTCATAACCCTCTCTTAGTACATATCTTTTGTCCACGTAGGGAGGCTAGGAAAAACGATGAAAGTAAGCACACGAGGGAGGCTGACAGATACATGTTGACCTATGCGGAAGGACCCTAAAAGATATTCTGACGGGTGCAAACGTTTGTCGATGGAAAGAGGTGTCAGTCGAGAGGAGTCGGCATAATGTTTGAGTATGATTATTAACTTATGTGTTATTATGAATATTGAATATAGTTAACAAACCCCCTTTTTTTAAATGTGTTAGATGTTTAAATGTGTTAGATGAGCAGCTTTCTTCATATAAATCATCATGTCAAAACTTGAGGACAAGTATGGTGGTGAGCGGTCGTATAAATCATCATGTCAAAACTTGAGGGCAAGTATGGTGGTGTCATATCGGTCGTATAAATCATATTGTCAAAACTTGAGGGCAAGTATGGTGGTGTCAGAGCGATTGGATAACACCTATTGTACGGTCACCAACGCCTATTGAATCTTCCCGGACCGCGCGACCTGCAGAGCCCTGGCGGCGGCTTTCCTTTCGTCTGAAGAAGAGGTGGTGGAGGCTGTGGTGGAGGAAAGTAAGAAGAAATAGAAGATGCATATGGTCACCAGATGGTCTCACTCCATACCCAAACTGGTCTGTGTGGGAGGGGACTCCGCTCTTATCATAAGCACTCGGGAGATGAAGCGCATAGTTGACGTGGAGGGAGGTTATAGATGTTGTAGAGAGTGGAACGTATCTAAGGGAGGTTATAGATGCTACAGCCGAACATAGTTTGTCTCTCCCTCACTCGCCCTATTGGGAAGGGTTTTCCATCGGAGGTCTGCTCAGCACCGGGGCGCATGACAACTCTCTCTTCAATAAGGGAAGTGCAGTTCATGAGTATGTTGTTGGCATGAGATTGGTGGTACCTTCGCCTCCAAATTATGGCAGTGTTGTGAGCTTCAATGAATCCCATCTAGACCTAGATGCTGCTAAGGTTTCTCTCGGCCTTCTTGGAGTCATTTCTCAGGTATTCTCGGCCTTCATGGAGTAATTTCTCAGGTATCATATTCTGGTAGCTTGCGTCAATATTTTTAGTTTTATGGGAGTTTGTGTTTATCAGAGTCAGATTAATGAACCGATTTATATTGCTGCATGTGAAATTTCAATTGAATTATTTTGTTGCTTGTGCAATTGCAATTTCAACTATATAGCGATGACCATTTTTTTATTGGAAACATTTTTATCTTTTGTTGGTTAGGGGCCAACTTTTAAATTTATTAGGAATTATTGTTTTGGTTGTGTTATTAATAATTTCATCCAAAATATTTCCATTAGGTTTTCTCATTTATCAGAAATTATTATATTTAAAATTTTATTAATTAATAAATAATTTAAAAATATAAGTTTAAAGTTGATGTAACAGTTTTCTTTTTCACTGTGATTTTGTTTCTTCAATATTGCAACAATGATATATTAATTGATAACTACTCTTTAGAATTTTTTTGATTGTTCTTGTGTAATCAATGCAAAATATATTCCATCCTCATCGAGTAAAAATGATTCTTTTGGGAGCTAGTTAGATTCCTTGTTATATGCTCTATATATGTGTTGAGCTTTAAGTTGTTGAAAACTCCAACTCACACTCAAATTTTTGTCATCCAAAGCTGCAGAGAGACCACTTGTAGATTGTTTTCATTACCAAACCAGTCAATAATAATCTTGGAGTCACTTAATCGTTCTAAGCTTGTTACCTTTTTATAGCATGCAAAAAATAAGATACACCACAACGCTAGGAGTTCACCCCTAGTATTAGTTCCTCTACCACAATTCATCTTGAGTCTAAATGTGCCCAAAACTGGACATTTTAACAAAGCTCTAGCCCAGCCCAACATTTAGCACCATTGTCTTATGAACCCCACTACTATATCACAATCAAATATAGCAGGCCTATCAATCCTACTAAGCTTAGTAGGTTGTGAATTTTTTATTTTTAGAAAGTCCTATAGTGTAACAAACCTCCCATTTCGTTACGACAATAAGCCTCACATAACAAGTGCAAATTTTTTTTGTGTGTGTGTAGGAAAGTAATAATGACATTATATGCAACATCGCAACATGAAGAAAAACACCACGCATGCAACTCACGCAAAAACAACATAACAACCTAACATAAAAGCACATCAAGCACCTGGAAGCAATGTATGACATTCAACTGATGAAGAATAAGAATGACTACCCGCCCGTCCTACCTTGCAATGGTTAAGACCTCCGGGACACATAAGCAATGCTCAAGCCCAAGTTCCCATCGATTTTGACCATTTAAGGTCTCAAGGATGGCGACTGTTTTAAGGAACAAGGAGGTGTCTACATCCCCCCCGACACAAGCAGACCAAGCACATCAAATGTCTACAAAAAAAAGTACAACATTTATTGTGATGAACAACCACACCCTTCATGGGAAGCGCAAGCTAAAAATGACTTCGCCCACAACCAACCATTAATCAAGGATGAAAGGTCAATATCTATGATATAAAATAAAGGGGGGGTGTCAATGATAGATCAATTAACCAGTCTAAATCACAACTAGTCAACAAGTTGCCCACCGAACTTAACATGAAGTTTGACTCCAATTAGTGAGTCTGAGTTACCTATTAGGTGATATCTATAAATCCAACTAGCATCAATTACATATCTAATTTAGCAAGTCTAAATTACAGCTAGTCAACTTTTTCAAGTTTATTTTAACCTTTAAGAGAAAACAAGTCAGTAAGTCTAAATCATGATTTAGTCATTAACTACAAATATATTCTAACATTAATACGATTTAACCTTAGCAATTGCCAAAATATAAAAAATATTCACTATATCAACTGCAATGTCTAAGATTAACATAATTCACTTATTGATCAATGTGCACAATTAATCATTCCCCAGGAATCAAGAAAACAAGGAGAGGCAAATTGTAATTCTAATCTTGAAATTAAACAATACACCCTGCTCAACCTCTTCATTGAATCTCTTCGGTCACCAACTCAACATAAATATGATTGTGTACCAAACATCAAGCATAAAATAACTAAGGGTTAATCAATGAATTAAATACACAGCTAATCAATTGTCCGAGGGAAATGTATAGTTAGATGAGCCTAAACCTTGTTTAAGCAATAAGAATTCATAATTAATTACAAAACTGAGAGTAAGTAAGGCGCAAAAACAAATTAAGGGAGGGCCCAAGAATGAGTACAATTTAACATTATGAGTCATGAGATGGGCTCTCAATTCTTCTCAATGATATACCTTGTTTATTGGACATATTTCAAGGAACCATAAGTTTATAAAAATATATAAATAAAGCAGTGGAATATCCCTTCAAGGAACTGTATAAATTGTTTAATATTCGGAAGCATTATGATTATAATCAAAAATCAAAAGATGAAACAAGAGAACGCTCCTTCAAGACAATAGTTATGATATTAGAGGTGGTGAATTTTAAGCTGGGAAATGGAAACAAAAAAGGAAAAGGTGAAATAATGATAATGTCGAGCTACAAGGCGAAGGAATTGTTGGGTAGACAATAGAAGCTCACGCAGAGTCGGAAGTGAATAAAACCATGAAAATATCATAAACCCCTCCACTCACACGCTGGGTAATCTCTAAATCTCTGGGAAATGTGGAGAACTTGTGGTGAAAACATAGGCATTCGTTCCCCATGGTCTACCCAAAAATTTCTCAACAAAATCATGCAGAAGAAGGGGGAAAACACATATATTCTTTCCCCACAAGATGCCCATGAAATTCTTCGCAAAATTATGGAGAAGAAGGGGGAAAACACAAACAACTGGTCAAACGCTGAGGTGAATCCATTCACATATATTATTGGCAATCGAAACGAATTTGCCGAGGGGATTATGAATTGTTGAGTAAAAAAAAAAAAAAATAGAAACACAGAACGCCAAGCCTCTTCACTTGCTGGGCAAAAACGATTTTGGGCAGTGTGTGAATAATTGGAATACAAAAACGCCCAGCCTCTTCACTTCATGGAAAAAAATGGTTTTGGGCTGTGTGTGAACAACTGGAATACAAAAACGCTCAGCCTCTTCACTTGATGGAAAAAAAACAATTTTGGGCTGTGTGTGAACAGTTGGAATACAAAAACGCCCAGCCTCTACATTGATGGCAAAAAAAACAAATTTGGGCTATGTGTGAATAGTTGGAATACAAAAATGCCTAGCCTCTTCACTTGATGGAAAAAAAACGATTTTGGTTTGTGTGTGAACAGTTGGAATACAAAACGCCAAGCCTCTTAAAACAGTTGGAATACATAAACGTTTTTCATTTCTGGACACAAATGTAAAAGAAGACAGGAAATCTATAAAACATTTTTTCTTATTTCCAGAATACCATTATAAAAATGCAGACCTAAAATCAATCATTATTGCCAGAATATAAAATAATAAAAAAACAGACATGAAACCATTGCGTTTTTCCATTGCCAGAATACCCAAAACTTTGTAGACAGGGAATCAACTCGTGCTTCCATTGCTCTAACCCCAATACAACATAGACAATAGTAGGAGAACGCAAGGATATAAAGGGAAAGGTCATGGAATGATTGCAGGGGTTCTATCAGTCAAGGCATAGAGAAAACCAACCAGGGCACCAGATAATTCACACACAGAGGTCATTGTCAGATGGCAAATCAACAATCAGCCCGGGACAAACATCAAGGGTAGTCGACTAGCAGGTTTGTTCTTCGCTCATCATCCTTGCACAGAAAAGCAGAGCATTGAGATCCATAGGTCTTTTAATGCTAAGGTGACGATCGTAGATCAAGCTCCTGGTTGACTGCTCAGGCAAGGACTGGTGAGCTAGGGATGAAGGATAATCAACCATGAAGGTCACATCAACATAGAAAGGTGGTCAAGACATGTGGGAAAATGAAGGCCATGGGATTCAAAAACCATCGAGCTAGGCCAAGGAAAGTTTTCATCATCAATTTGAAATAAAAACATCATTTTACTTTCCCATTAAATAAGCAGATCCAAGCATAAGTCCTAATACATTCTACCATACAAAATGAAGAGAGCATACCATTGCATAATCACCCACTCTGAATGATGTTTGCGTGCTCCATGCAACTCCCACTTCCCGACCATCGAGACTTCACTGGTACCTCCCATCCAATGCTAGGGGTACTCTTCTTCCCCCTTATCCCCCCAAGCCGCAAAGGGGCCACACCCTCACTATCCAAAGATTTCGACTAGCACCCAGCTTGCCTCGCATGGCCAAGCTACCAGTCATCTCTAAGCTAGGTATCCCAACTCCCATAAGTTAAATCAGTCAAGTAGATATTTATGTAGCATAACGTTACACAAACAGAATATGATCCTTCATCCTTCTCCTTTCTTCCTTATATAGAGTTTTGAACTTCCTTTATTTCCTAAAATCTCATTTAATTAAAGTTTTAAAAATAAATTCCCAAAAATTCATCTTCGTACAAGTGTCCCCCATCCCCTACATTCCTCCATAAACTAATTTCTTTAATTAATTAATTATATTTATTTCCCTCACCCACCTAGAGTTACTTCTAGAATCACTCCTAGGTGTCCCCAATTTCTCTTACAGGTTTTAATGGCTTTCCCTATTATTAAATTGCTAGTTCATTTTAAATTATAAATTTCTTAAATAGTAGATACTTTTTCTAAGTTTGACTTTCCGCTTTTTCCCTTATGTTCCCCTTTTTCCCTTTTTATGCTTACCTCTTTTCCTAGTTTCCTAAATTTTTAGATTTTTCCTCTTTCCCCTTTTTAATTAGAATTCAAAAAGGCAGGTGTGGAAATTAACCCTTTTTCCATTTTCTCAGTTAGTTAGTATTTTAAATTATAAAAATAATAAAAACGACTAATCCCCCTTTTTTATTTTTATTTTAATCCAACTTTTTTTTTTTGAAACAATTAATTTCTTACTCCCT
The DNA here is from genome assembly GCA_032191745.1 of Picea mariana. Lineage (NCBI taxonomy): Eukaryota > Viridiplantae > Streptophyta > Pinopsida > Pinales > Pinaceae > Picea > Picea mariana. The sequence goes on from JASDQU010820104.1 coordinate 41,554, forward strand.
TCGTGTTACAAGATTTAACGAAGGTCATAATTATTATTTATGTGGTTATTATTATTATTATTATTATTATTTATAGAGAGATAAAATTTTACCACTAGCATAGTTTAGACTTAAACCTTAAATTTTCGTAGAGGGTGACATTTAATTAGGGAATTTGTTTTAAAAATTTCTTAACATGTTATTCATTCTAAGGCCATATAAGTTCATTCCTCTATCATCAACAACACGACGTTCCCTTCAGGACGCACTAGGTGCTCCAAGGGTGCCACTCACCTTAATCTGTTTCCCTTGTGCAACCTGCCCTTCAGGATGCACTACATGCTCTAAGGGTTCCACTCGCCTCTTGACTGAATTGGTAGACATAAATAACCCCTTGAGTCAATACTCCTCTAGGTGAACTTGTGGAAGACTAAGGGTCTCTAAGGAATAAGGCCCCCGCCTTATTACGCACACCTTAGAATCATCGTGAGCAACTATCGTAGTCTTCCCTCACAACATCCTGGGTCCTCTCGAACTAGGTAAACGTTAACCTACAATTCGAGCCATGGCGAGAGTGCTAGTAGGTTGTGGTAGGGCTGCAGTCCACACCTCCCCCTCAACATCTTTGGTAGTCATGCATGACCCCTTTACTCCACATGTGAGTCTGGTCGGAAAGCTATCGTCATCCTACATCATCAACAAATCATGTCAGAACATATCCATATCATATCATCTAATCATATGCACTAATATCAGTACAACAATCAAACCCCAATGGTACACTCCCTGACTTGATCCAGAGTCCAAGGGGTTCCATCGATGCCTTTGCATCTTCAAGGTCCAAAATCCTACACACTCAGTAAAACCGAGTCAATAGAACCTATCTATGTCAATGTAGTAAAACAACATGTCATCAACCCATAACGCCTCATAATCAAAATCAACATTTTTAATAGCATAATAATATGGATCACTTGCGAGCAAATTTCCTCAAAGAATAAGTTCGCTCAGTGCGCAATAACGAGATGTTACATACAACCCCTCTTGGTCTAAACTTTGTCCTGAAGTTTCACAGTATACATGTCGAAATAAAGTGTATCACAATATCATATGTCTATCTATCAAACAAAAATAGAAACTGTTGGTGCATATCATATGCGTCCTCCAAGGTCGCCGAGTGCGGACTATAATTGTCCCATTGGACCTTGACCTGATGTATCATTCAACATCGTAGCTGTCGAACACGATGATCCAAGATGTGGACCGGCTCAGCCATGACCGCTCCCTTGTCCGATACCTATGAGGAACTCATGTCAATAACATGTGTAGGATCACTAATATAATGTCTCAAAATAGATACATAAAAAACATCGTGCATACGCCTCAAACAATCAGGCAAGGATAGTCGATAGGCCATGGGCCCCTTTCTCTCCATAATCTTGAAAGGTCCCATGAACCTAGGAGAAATTTTATCTCCCTTCCCAAACTTGATCGAACTCTTATGCAGTTTAACCCACAAGAAAACTCCATCGTCGACCTCGTAACTACGGTCGACACAGTGTCCATCAGCATAACTCTTTTGTCGATTNAAAGCTATCGTCATCCTACATCATCAACAAATCATGTCAGAACATATCCATATCATATCATCTAATCATATGCACTAATATCAGTACAACAATCAAACCCCAATGGTACACTCCCTAACTCGATCCAGAGTCCAAGGGGTTCCATCGATGCCTTTGCATCTTCAAGGTCCAAAATCCTACACACTCAGTAAAACCGAGTCAATATAACCTATCTATGTCAATGTAGTAAAACAACATGTCATCAACCCATAACGCCTCATAATCAAAATCAAAAGTTTTAATAACATAATAATATGGATCACTTGCGAGCAAATTTCCTCAAAGAATAAGTTCGCTCAGTGCGCAATAGAGGGATGTTACATACAACCCCTCTTGGTCTAAACTTTGTCCTGAAGTTTCACAGTATACATGTCGAAATAAAGTGTATCACAATATCATATGTCTATCTATCAAACAAAAATAGAAACTGTTGGTGCATATCATATGCGTCCTCCAAGGTCGCCGTGTGCGGACTATAATTGTCCCATTGGACCTTGACCTGTTGTATCGTTCAACATCGTAGCTGTCGAACACGATGATCCAAGATGTGGATCGGCTCAGCCATGACCGCTCCCTTGTCCGATACCTATGAGGAACTCATGTCAATAAAATGTGTAGGATCACTAATATAATGTCTCAAAATAGATACATAAAAAACATCGTGCATACGCCTCAAACAATCAGGCAAGGATAGTCGATAGGCCATGGGCCCCTTTCTCTCCATAATCTTGAAAGGTCCCATGAACCTAGGATACAGTTTATCTCCCTTCCCAAACTTGATCGAACTCTTATGCAGTTTAACCCACAAGAAAACTCCATCGTCGACCTCGTAACTACGGTCGACACAGTGTCCATCAGCATAACTCTTTTGTCGATTTTGTGCTTCTTTAATCCTTTGTATTATTATTTTCATTTGCCCTTACATTTATGGGATTGCTTCTGGTCCCACCAGGACCCTATCCTCAAGCTGATCCCAACTCAAAGGCGTCCGACATGATCGCCCATAAAGAAACTTGAAAGGCGCCATCTTAATGGTGCTCTGGCAACTCTTGTTGTAAGCGAAATCCACTAGTGGCAAGAATTCTTCCCAACACTTTTGTAGGTCCATCACGTACATGCGCAACATGTCTTCCAAGGTTTGGTTCATTCGTTTGGTCTACCCATCAGTCTTCGGGTGATACATAGTACTAAAGTTAAGTTGGGTTCCCAAGGCCTCTTTGAAACTTGTCCAAAATCTTCCAATAAACAACGATCCTCGATCAGATATAATCCTGTTAGGCATGCCATGGAGCCTCACAATATCACTGATGAAAACTATAGGTATGTCAGGTGCCTGATACGTCATACGCATAGGAATAAAGTGATCACTCTTCATCAGAGTGTCTACTACTATGAATATCGAGTCATGTCGCCTTGCTATCAGTGACAATTCAACAATAAAATCCATTGAAATAACCTCCCATTTTGATTCCAAAATAGCATGTGGTTGTAGTAATATTGCTGGGTGTCTATGTTCAACCTTTACCTGTTGATATTCTAGAGATCTAGCCACATAGTTGACTATGTCGGCCTTCATTCCCTTCCAGAAGAATAAGGGTTTAAGGTCTGCCCTCATCTTTGTGACTCTCGATTGAGCCATGTAAACTGATTTATGAGTCTCCCTCAGGATCAACGTCCTCAATTCATCATTCGATGGTACGTAGATCTAATTTTTAAACCTCAATAATCCATCGCTATCAAAAAAAAATCCTTCAAATCGTGGTACCATCATTGTGTTTTGTTCAATAAAACCCTCGACCTCTTTCTACCAGTCATCATCACGTTGTAAAGTTAGAATATTTTCATGTAGATTCGTCTGAAGAGGCAGCATCGAAAAGGGTCTCCGAATCAATGCGTGAGCCACTCGGTTCACTGTTCCTTTTATGTAATTAATCTCGAAGTCGTACTTGCTAAGCAATTCTGACCAACGTTGTTGTCGTGTATTCAGGTCGCTTTACGTAAAGATGTGTTGTATTCCACAATGGTCAGTCTTTAGTTCAAATTTTCATCCAACAAGGTAGTGTCTCCAAACCTTGAATGTATATACGATGGCTAACAACTCCAAATTGTGCGTGGCATAGTTGTTGGAAATGTTTAACAGGTAGCATATGCTTGTCATTGATGGAAAGTACAACAATGAAGATGGAATGAATACAGGAAGAATGTAACAGATGGGCACCATAAGTATTTTGGGAAGAAGCTGCAGAGCAACCTCAATAAGATCAGAAGAGATAGTGTAGAGGATGTTTGGTATGTTTTACAGGCAGAGTAAGCTTGTGATTGATGGCAAGTATAGCAGTAATGATGTCTTGAGTACAACACCGATGATCAACAGGAAAAGAGAAGATAAGTTCAGGAAGATTGAATGATCAAAGGCAATGCAACATTGACAAAATGATCGAAGGCCCGAGAAGAATTTATGATCGTTGGATCCCATCCAAAATTCCCGACAGCATGAAGGTCGTCTGATCTAAATAAAGACAAGAAGAACATACTTAAGAGGAGGATAGATCTCAGGCATCAGATCTGAGCACAGGGTCTGACCACCGTTGGATCGAGGAAAACCTACATGATCTTTAAAAGTGCAAAGAGTAGAGGGCTCACAAATCCCGAAAGCAGGATGACCGTCCATCTTAGGGGGTTATGTGGACCGTTGATCCGACTCCCTGTCGGAGTTTCGGGGATCGAGAGTTGGAGATGACAAGTAATATCATCCACAGAAATCTCGATTTTGCGATATGCAAAATCATGATGTAATATGAGCCATCAAATCAAGATCACATCTGGACCGTCGATCCGACTCATGTCAGCAAACCACGTCAGCTAGGAACATGTGGCACAACCAGGTAATGACAAGTGTCAGACTGATTCAACATGAAAAGAATATGTAAGTCATGAATCAGGCTGAAACGTGGTAGTTATTTAGCACATGTGACGTCAGCAGACTTACACCATGTCAGAGTTTCAAGGATCGCATGTTGGAGATGTCAAAGAAACAATGCAATAGGAATCTCGATTTCATGATATGCAAAATCGCGACTTAATCGCAGCCATTAAATCAAGATCGAATCTAGACCGTGGATTCCAGTCCATGTCGGAGTTTCGAGGATCTCGAGTTGAACATGTCAAAGATTATTGACATCAGGAATCTCGATATCCCGATATATGAAATCGCGATGTAATCTGAGCCGTCAGATTAAGGTTGAATCTGGACCGTTGATTCCAGTCCTTGTCGGAGTTTCAGGGATCGAGAGTTGGACATGTCAAAGATTATTGACATCAGGAATCCTGATATTGCAATATGTGAAATCACGATGTAATCTGAGCCATCAGATTAAGGTTGAATCTGGACCGTTGATTCCAGTCTTTGTCGGAGTTTCGGGGATCGAGAGTTGGACATGTCAAAGATTATTGACATCAGGAATCCCGATATCGCGATATGTGAAATCACGATGTAATCAGAACCGTCAGATCAAGTGTTGATCAGAGGGTTACTGTTCTCTCTCACAGTTAACCTCTCAGTTACGAATCTGTTAGTGAAAAGGATACACAATTGCGAATCAATTGGTGTTTCAGTTGTTGGGATAGGTGTCTTTCTTTTGCCTAAGGAAATGAGAAGTGGAACTGTCATGGAGGTCTGTATAAAAGAAAATAAGACAGACTGTGTGTGGTTGGATGCTATGGATATGAATGAAACTGAAGAAGATCGGAGGGCTACCATTGCACGACACAGTGAAACTGTTAGAAACCATTGATGGTTTCTGCCAGAGGATGCGAAGAGACTTCTTTGTGATTTCTAGAGGAGCTAAAGAGTTACATGGAATCTGCCAATGGAATGAAGATGATTCATGGAGGAAATTGACAGCTAGATGAGGGTTAGATATCATAACTAAAACGGAAAGGATGAGCTCGATTGTGAAGAGTCTCAACTGCCAGAAAGGAAAAGGAATCTTGGAATAACACCCAGTGATGCTGAACGCGTGGGAAAACCGCCAGAGAAGCTGAAGAGATACCATGATGATCAGGCAGAGCCCTCGAGAGGTGGAGGATATTGTCATGGTATGAGCATGCAGAGGAATGGTGAATATTGCATGCACAAGATGCACATAAGCTATATATACACGGTACAGAGAAGAGATGGGGTTGTTATTGCTATTGCTATTGGAGTTGTTGTGGTCGATGTGTAGAAGGATTTAAGTGTGAGTAAGGAGGCAGAGCGCAGAAGTAGAAATTCATAGAAGAGGAACTATGCATTGAATTGACATGGCGCACAGAGCATAAAAAGTAGAAGAACAGACAACGCAAGTCATGTGTGCAGAAACGCAATGAGGCAGGCAGAGCAACAAAATGCAGCAGAACAATGATGAGTCTGGTAAGCCACTGTTGAACATCATATTACTATAATAAGTTTCAGTAGCAAAGATTTATCGTTCAGGGTGGTTGGGAGGAGCTAGGGAGGACTGTTTTCCTCATAGGTTCAAGTGGGTTCTTTAACACAGGGATTTGTAGCTTCCATCTGGTTGCAGCCAGAGAACCAGGGTGGCAGGGTGGTGTAAGGGAGAACTCTTGTTCTCTGTTATACAGGTTGGTGCCTGTATGATTGGAAGTTGGTGCTTCCATCCAGTTGATGCTGGAAACACTCAGGG